>JAQGAI010000564.1:0-19277 GCA_034696905.1 Lepidocyrtus violaceus
GACAGAAAACTGGAAGCTACTAAATGGTATCTAAAAAGGGTTTTTAGATAACGCCATAAAATTTCTTACTGATCCATTGTCCAAAATAGTGTTTTAACTGACTGTATGGTCGATGTTGAAAGTAAATGGATAGCCAATAGAAAGCCAGTCCCTTTTCTACTTTTCTGCCTTATTTAGGAATCCAAACACGTTCGGGAAAAAACAATGCAGTGCAATATGAGACTTATGTTGAAAGATTATCTTTACCCAAACGATGATGATGATTTGAGGTGGAATATGGGATTGTCTCGTTTAGCTCTCGGCGAGGAAAGAAACAGACACCAAAAATCGAAAAGAGGGAGAGAAAAAGCATGAAACCAAAACCACTCCTTCTGAGAGTTATTTGATTTCATTAATAATCATTCTGATAATCTAATCTTCACGTTTGGTAATAATCCTTATGAGGCTGCCATTACTTAACATCCAATATTTTTAGGGGAAAATATGACAAGATATTGTATATTGTGATTTTCTCTTTCGTTTTTTTTGCGAAGTTCTTAAAAATTATTCAGGATCATCATGAGCAGGTAAACCTGTACTTAATTCATTTACTAATTTGATATTAAGATGATGTTGATGAGTCTTCAGCAAAATATATGGTAACTGAGACTAATCCTCTTTCTTAACTGCCAAACAAGGCACGTCCAGAACTCGAGAACGGAACATATTTTGAATAGACCCTGACCTGAATGAACCCAAATTCCTGGCACGGCTGCACGGATTATTTAATATTCAAATCAAACATCAATACACCAGGATCCAGGTGAGCATATCAATTCGCAGTTGGATTGGGATTTTGTGGAAAAGATGCTATTTTTCACCTTCTCTGCTTTGGATATTCGGGTATTGGCAAGCACTGACTATAGCTGAGTCAAGTCCAAGCCAGGTGGATCATGAAGCCCTGTCATGATATGATATTTCTTGATTGGAAGACAGGTGTACAGATCAGATTTTTATTTGGAAAAGTGGATGTTTCTATACATTCTTGTAATTTTTATCTTTGGAATAATGCTAGTTTTCTAATGTCTTCATAATTTTACTGTGATTGTTTTTCAGTTGGAGATCATTTATTACTTTTTCGTTTTATGTACAAGTAAAGCTCATGTTTGCTATCATTACCTTACCACAAATGGCTACTTGACACTTCAAGCAAAACAATTACAGAAACCGTATCAACTAAATGATTATCATTTGATACTATGCAGTAGTCGTCCCTTCCACTCTTTTATATCATCTGCCTAGGACATACTGTGGGTAGTAAGAATATAATATAAGGTTCTCCTCTTATAGGTCATTAATATGAATTTTTATTGTTTTTCCTTATAACTATATAGAAAACCGCAAGAAAGTAATTAAGCCATCTGCTAAATGTTTTCAATCTTCCCATATAGCTTCAACGTAGGGTGGTGGATATATACATATAAATTGGATATTTTTTGAGTTCTAATAGGAAGTTCAAGCGAATAATTCAATTAAATTATCCTTTTTTATGCTTTTGTTTGGAGAAATGTTTTTTTATTATTTTAAAACGGAGGATCATTTTCGAAGTGAAGGAGTGAGTGTCATCATCATCATCATGTCCAAGAAGTGCATACTATTTTCAAAGTGGATGATCATTTGATCTCAACCCCATCCATCCATATGGCAGCATGAAAGCGGGCTCATGAAGTCATTATCACTTCCGATATTTTTTTATCCAAAAGTCAAGTGAATCATTTGTGTACACATGTTACGTAATAAGAGAAAGCAAGTGTATGGATTGAAAAAAAGGGGTTGTGAGCTGTTATGGCTTTAATATTCATGAGGCGAGGGTTGTTTTTCCAAAGGGTTGAAGGTCCCCCAATCATATTTTTTTACGTAATTTTGTTTATTGGGCTTTGCTTATGGAAACTTGTTTCCATTACCAAAGCCATGTTACGTAAACTTATTTTTATTATTTATTATGTAAGCGAGAGAAAGTAAAATACTTTTTGCATGATGGTGATGGTTTCGGACCATACAAAGAAAAGGTCTTTCTTCAACTTTCTTTTGCAGTCAAGATTTTTTCAAGAACATCTTAAGAAATCTCAAGAAAGTTCCAAGACGTCTAGTCATAACTTTAAAACGGTTATAGTTAGCAAGACATGCGTCACATGTAGCATATGGTTTTCAGGTGTACCGAGTACAATGGTGTTAATTACAAAGCGCTACCTATTATAGTTTAGCTATAATTAGTAGACTATCATTAAATTAACGCAAAAAGTGATTCGAGCTATGGTATATATAGTAAACACCTATGCTGAGAACGATAATGCTAATTATTATTGTCCAGCCATTATAGTTTCGCTGTAATTATCAATTAATATAGTTTTTTGCTAAAACAAAGAGTGAGCTATGTTATATGTAGTAATCAGCTATGCTGAGTACGCTTAGGCTAATTAAATTTGTCTAGCTATTATAGTTTTGCTATAATTGTCAATTAATATAGTTTTTTACTAAAACAACGAGTGAATAATGTTTTATATAGTAATCAGCTATGCTAAGGACGATGGAGCTAATTAAAAATGACCAGCTATGGTAGTTTCCCTATTATTAGCACTTTTGCTAGTTTTTTGCTGAAACAAGGAGTTGGCAATCCTGCGTCTAAACTTATTTGCCTCAGTTACATATATTGTATGATATGACTAGCCTAACTTACATATACTATATGATATGACTTGCCTAAGTTACATATATTATATAATATGACTGACCTGAATTACACAAATGCATATCATAAGCCTAGTCTAACTTGCCTAAGTTACATATATTGTATGACATGACTAGCCTAAGTAACACAAATGCATTTCATGGACTGATCATGAGCTAGTCTAAGTTACATATATTACATAATATGACTTGCCTAAGTTACATGTATTGTATGATATGACTAGTCTAACTTACACAAAATGCATATTATAAGCCTAGTCTAACTAGCCTAAGTTACCTAAGTTACCTAAGTTACTATTGGTATATAGAGACATACAATTGTTAAAATGTTTTCATTCAAAATTAACTTTTGTATTAGGACAGTCACAAACTTTAAACTCTGAAACTCATAATGGAATACGCTGAAGATAATAGATGGTTTCTAAAGACCTTGGCCACAGCCAGCCGGCGCAAACGTAATGCTTTACTAAAAAATGCGTCAACTGAGCAGTTAATGTGTCTTCGAGAAATATCTCATCAGTATTGGACATTTCCAAAAACCTCTGACGAGGAACAAAACATGCGGAAAGGAGGATTTAAAAATCATATCTTTGCTAGTGCAGATTTTGGGAACACAAAAGAAGAGACTAGAAGCGTCTTCTTACGCCATGGAGGTTTGTTAAAGTATACGATTCCAGCTGCATTCCGATACATGGAACAGAATGAAGGACAAACTATCTGCAACTTACAAGCTGAATACGATGAAAGTAACTACCCAACCAAACGACCGAGGTTAGACTATCCATCTAATGATTTTGTCCAAGCTGTCAAGCCGTCTAATGAGTATCAAAGTAATGAGCAAGATACTGAGCTGACTGATTACTATAATTTAAAAACTGGTAAAAACGAGTATGAAACAAAGGATACATTGGACATGGAGTCGGAAGATGAGTCGGAACTACTCGACGAACAGTCCACTGAAAACACGGAACAGTTTAAGGAATCGGAGGAATCTCTAGAAGAGACACAAATTGGAGGTAAAATGGACGAGGAGTCGGAAGAAGAAGAGTCTGAAGATGAGGAAGAGTCGAAAGACGAAGAGTCGGAAGAAGAAGAGTCTGAGGAAAAAGAGTCCCAAGACGAGGAAGAGTCGGAGGAAAAAGAATCCGACGAGGAGTCGGAAGAAAAAGAAGAAGAAGATTCGGAAGATAAGTCGGAAGACGAAAAGGACTCGGAAGAACAGTCGGAAGAAGAAGAGTCTCAAGACGAAGACGAGTCGGAAGAAAAAGAGTCTCAAGACGAGGAAGCGTCGGAGGAAAACGAATCCGACGAGGACTCTGAAGAAGAAGAGTCGGAGGAAAAAAGAGTCCCAAAACGAAGAAGAGTCGGAGGAAAAAAGAATCCGACAAGACGTCGGAAGAAGAAGAGTATGAAGACGAAGAAAAGTCGGAGGAAAAAAGAGTCTCAAGCCGAAGAAGAGTCGGAAGAAGAGGATTCGGAAGAAGAGTCGGAAGGAGCAGATTCTCAAGACGAAGAAGAGTCTGAAGAAGAGTCGGAAGAAGAAAAGTTAAAAACCAAACGAAAAAATACCAAACCATGTGCTAGAAAACCAAAAAAACCAATACTAGAACACCCAATTCCTGGTACTAAAGCATGGAAGGAGTATCAAAGCTATTGCAACGGAGAAGTTTATAGGATGATACAAGAAATGAAAGAAAAAAGGGCATCTGGAAAAGTATATTCCCCATTTCACACATATTAAATTTGTCAATAAAACCATGTAAAGATGTTTAGTAAATAAATATGCACAAGATAATTTTGTATTATGTGTACTTTTTATTGCTGAAATAAAATATTATAATTATACAGAATTTTGGTTAAAGTTAAAATTGCAAGCTGCTTTGAGAGAAAATATAAATTAGTTTCTCAGCCGCAGGGGTAAATTTTGTTTCCATTCATCAAGAATGGGCTCCGTCATGTCTGAAGAGGATGTTAGAAATAGTGCATTCCGTTGGTCCATACCCTTCACCGGATGACTAAATGTTTGATGTAACAGTTTTATGGATGAAGAACAATATAAATGGGCTTCAGTCACGATGAACGTGTCAAATAATTCAAAAAATTCTCGCACTTTTTCCTTATCTTGCTAGTTTAAAGTTCCATGCTCAAATAATGTTTGGAAACTCATTAAAACCACGTTGTTGGGTATAATCTTGTCGTGTAGAAAATCTGAAGAACGGACGACCATTGGCATCTCAAGAAGTTCAAGCGCTTCACTTTGACTCTCTACCAGATCAGTTATTCCAGCTTGTTCATAGAAAGATTTAACACCTTTCTTTTCCCCAAATAAGTCACCATAGTGGTTCAGCATGTCCATGGATACAGTTAACACCAGTATTTTCTTTGATTTAAGAACAAATGGAAGCAGTGCGACAATGCCATCAGTGTCTGGGCCTTTTTTAGCCAAAATTAAAACTGGCGAATTGCCAAGTTTTTTGTCTTCAAAAATATTTTTTGCGTTGAAAACAGCGTCCAATGAAATTGGCGAAATTCTTTTGTCCCCGTGACGCTTCACATGTTGAAGGTATTGGATCAAGTTTTCACCATACTGTTGAAACTTTGACGGTTCTTTGGTCAACTTGAACTTTAAGGTTGGTGCGGTCTTTGATGAAGTTTCCATTTTTAGTTAGAACAGTGGTAAAGTAAGAGATGAGACTAGTTGGAGGGTTGACAGAAAACTGAGCTGTAAAATCTAGCGAGCAAGTGAAGGCACTTATGTATCAGTCTAGGATCTAACTGAATCAATATGGAATGTACCTCGCATAAGAATATACAACTTATATCAATGGAACCTATACGTATCTAGTCTGAACTAACCAACACATGCACAAAGTACGTGTCTAGTACCCGTGTCTAGCTACTCTGATATAGTTATGTACTTTACATAGTTACTCTGTACCCACATACATATTTGTACTTAAGGCCAGGATTTCAATATAAATACCGAAAATGCTGCCAAGCTCAGCCTCAGTTGATAAAAGTATTTACATCTGACTCTTTTTTCTCTCCTAGTTTGCCCCAAAAATGAAACCAAAAAGTCAGTGCTTAGCTTGTAGGCTTGATATGGTAGAGGATTTTAATAAAAATATTTTAACCTGGATGATAAAAGTTATCAAAAATTCAAACGTTAAAGCAGAAACCGCTAGTTCTGATAGTTCGAGTGACTCTGACTCTGAATCTAGTAAAGGTCACGACACAAATTAAACATGTTTTTATTACGGGATCCATTGGACACTTGTTCTTGTTTTATTTGTAATTTTGATATCAATGACCCAACACTAGCACCATCGTTTATTCAAGATCAACTTTTAACACACACTCAATTAGTAAATGATTCTGACGATAGTTGTGACAGCGATGATGAAAGTACCAGTCAGTGCAGTTTTTCTTTGTGAGTAAAATGTCTCGTTGTGGAACTAATCATCTAAGCATGCCATGCTGTTTAGTTGATTCGGATTGTTCATTGTGTTGTCTGATAAAGTTGGAAAGGTTGACGAATCTTAAAAATCTAGTGATACCTGGTCTCGAGCATACTTGGTTTTCGGGAAATAAAAATCAAACAAAAGATGAATACCATACACCCATTGTTAAAAATATTCAACACGGACATCACAAAACTAATTTTCTTCAATAATGGGAATACTTGCAGCATCCACAAGTTTCAAGAGTTACCGTTACTACTTTTAAAACTCAAAAAAAGTTTATCAAAAGAAGAGTTTGCTAGTTTTGCTATTAGCTTAGTTAAAGCTTACAACAAGCCCGGCACTGAACCTACAGAGTGGTCAGACAAACGTGTTGAAGTTGAAGTGAATGAGTATTACGGAACAGGATTTGGATACAAAGTTTTTCATAGATTCGATGAGGTCGAGCATCTCATGATAACCTCTATCGACAAAATTGAGTTCTTCCCTCGGGCTATTAACGATTTAAAGTCAGCCGTGAACGCTGCAGATTATTGTTTGTTTGTTGAGCGCTTATTGCAGTAAGAGTGGTAAGTAAATTTTAAGCGTTAGTCTATGTATCCAAGCAACGAAAGATACTTGAACTAATACAAAAATACTAGTACTGAAATACTAATACTAGCTTTTTACATTATAGTTTAAAAGCAAACATGGAGAGATTTTTTCAAGTTGTCGAGGCTGTGGATTGCAGTCAGCTATCTGGAGCTGACCTGACATATTCCAAAACATCCTTTAGACCTTTACCAAATGACAGAACCATCGCAAGACTATGATGAACCAGATATTTTTCAAGCTTCTTGTACGGAGGTGGTGGAGGACGCCGTCGCCGGACCTACAACAAGAAACAACAAAGAAAAAAAAATCATACGTTAAATTTGTAGCATTTTATTACTATATTTAGACATTTTTTATGTAGCCTTATCGAATGGGAAAGCTTATTATGTAAATAGCTATTCAACAGAGTAAAGTTGACGATGAGTCCATGTCCATGTCGATGCATTGATAATGTTAAGTACCTGCAATCCATAAGAACAAAAATACTATTTTAGTTTAAGACTTATGACGTTAGTTACGATGATAAGACGAAAAGCCAGTCATTTGCGGCTCGCCCAGTACTCCCACAAAGCTGTACATTAGAGAAAAGAGGAAAACCAAACTGTAAACCTTCACACGTATAATATTAGAACCAATTTGCATAACATAAATTAAGCTGGACCTTTCTTTGGAAGGGTCCTTTTGTATAATATAATATTACAATTTTACCTTGTACATTTTGAACATATTATGAACCTTTTTTTTGTAAGTTAAGTTTGCCTGATCGACTACGGAAAAGTACTAGCAATGTTTAAATTTAGATTGACCTACAAATATATTTATGAATGCTTATGTTGTTATAGATATATAATTATATGAATAGTTTTACCAGTATTGTTAAGATGAAAATTACCGCGTATTTTTTGGCCGGGCTCCTTGTTCCTTTTTTTTTGTCTGTTAGGGTAGAAAATTTTTGTTGTATCCTTTTTGACAAGGGCCCCAAGCACTTCACTTCCAATTCAGCTTCAGCCAGAAGCAGACAAAAGTCCTTCGATCCAGCCAGGGTCCACCGCAAGAGTTTTTCAGCCTTTTTAAAGGCTTTTCTCCTGCAAAAGATATAATTAAAATTAAGTAGCAATAAATATTTTCGTTATCCGATATGAGCTTCGGCTCCACCATAAGTAAATTAATAAATTTAACTCGTAGTTTATAGTTAAATATTACGAAAATTACCCACCTGTAGTTCGTCGAATATATCACATCATTTCAGTCACCGTAGCAACCTACTTACCTGAAATTGGAGGCATTTCGCATCGAAATAGGAAGGGTGCATCATCAGACTTTCGAACCTCATTTCGAACACGAAGGGCATGTTAGCTCCTCCCAAAATCACATGTAGCTGATAGAGAATCTTGTTACGAGTATTTTGACACCCAAGCTAGAGTGAGCTACCATGCACGACGGAAGTTAGGCCAATTTTAGTTGGAGTCAATTTTCCAGTCATTTAACCTTTAACTCGCCGCACAAAAGTTGAACTTAAAAATAGTTAAACATGCTAGCTCATCGTGAAACTACATGTAACTAATAGCCTAGGCAATTGCGGTCATTTTGACATCTGAACCAGAGTGAGCTATCATGCACAGCAGAAGTTAGGTCAACTTTAGTTTTAGTTATCACTCCACAAAAGTTGAATTTTAAGATACTTCGACATGGTAGCTCCGAACGCCACCACCTAGTACTTGAAGTCCAAGGAACAGGGAACACGATGACACCAAAATTGGAGCGAGCTACGATGCAATAGTAAAGTTACAGTCTATTAAAATTTAGTGAAATTTGCTACTTTGCCAAAAGTTAAAATTCAGTCAGTCAGTCAGTTCAGCTTCAATAGTCATATGATTTCAAGCTGTCAAAGTCCAAGTCGGGATTTCATAACTGTCATTTCCCGCCATAAACACCAGAAGGAAGGAAGTTCCAGAGTCTCCCCAGAAGTTATCATCCTGGCCGTGTTCATATGCCATGAGCACTTTCATCTTTGTATCGAGCCCGATACACTTCTGGAGCTTCACATTTTGACTCATTGCCCAATATAATTGAGGAAACTCAAGATTTGTTGATTAATTTTCAAAATGAGGCAGCACAAGAAAAGTTCCAAAACGCCCAAACCATGTTTTAATCATCTCAAGATATTTTTGAAGTGTCCCAATCAAACAACGAAGAAGCTCAGGAAAGCATTGACGACTTTACATCTTCCGCTCCACCTGAGTCAATATCATCTTCAACCAGTTCATCTAATTATAGTACTGATGATACGCGAAGCTATGAGTTAGAAGAATGTAGCTGTTGTGAGGATGACGAGGGCATAACGACATCAGAGTTAAAAGAGGTGGAAACGAACCTTACATGTGACACTGTATCCATTTCACGTGACCGTTTAGGTTTTCGTGTATCAAAACGCATAGAATTATCTAAAGATGATATTGTCATGAGTAGTGTAAATTTGTCGGTAGATACTGAAGTTTGCATGGTTTTTGATATAATTTGTAAATATGTTTTAAGGTGTGGAAGTAAAAGAGAGCAGGAAGTAATTTATAAATGTCTTGAGAAAAATTTAAATAACATGAATTTGCCAATGTAATTAGCGGTATCTTAAATTACCGGTTTCCTTGTATTGTACTACTGTCTAATCGTAATGTTGTAAAAATGTTTTGTAAGTTGTGGTGTCAAGTTTATTTGTATGTCCAAACTATTCACATTTTTTAGCTGAATGTCTAGGTTAAAAACATAGAAGTCTTGTATTTTATTTGGGGTTAATAAAAAATGTATAAAATGTAAATTGATCCTACTTCCAAGTATTTCGCTTTAACACATTAACCTGTCACTGGTACTAACCTGTATTGCATAAACAGTCACTGGCATAAACCTTTGCACTATCAAACTATTACCGGTAGAAACCTCTAACGCATAAAACTGTCACTGGTGCAAACCTGTAGCGCATAAAAATGTGACTGGTATAAATATGTAACGCATAAAACTGTTACTTTTATAAACCATTGACTCATAAACTGAATATGTGTTTCTATACTAATGGTACGTTAGGTATCTTAGGCTAGTTAGACTAGGCTTATAATATGCATTTTGTGTAAGTTAGGCTAGTCATATCATACAATATATGTAACTTAGGCAAGTTATAGTAGGCTCATGATATGCATTTGTGTAAGTTAGGCTAGTTAGATTAGGCTTATGACCAGTTCATAAAATGCATTTGTGTAAGTTAGGCTAGTTAGACTAGGCTCACGACCAGTTCATAAAATGCATTTGTGTAAGTCAGGCAAGTCATATCATATAATATATGTAACTTAGGCAAATCATATTATATAATATATGTAACTGAGGCAAGTTAGACTAGCTCATGCCCAGTTCATGAAATGCATTTGCGTAACTTTGGAAAGTCATATCATACAATATATGTAACTTAGGCAAGTCATATTATGTAATATATGTAACTTGGGCAAATACGTTTAGACGCAGGATCGCCAACTCCTTGTTTCAGCAAAAAACTAGCAAAAGTGCTAATTATAGCAAAACTACCAGAGGTGGTCATTTTTAATTAGCTCCACAGTCCTTAGCATAGCTGATTACTATATATAACATTGTTCACTCGTTTGTTTAGTAAAAACTATATTAATTGACAATTATAGCAAAACTATAATAGCTAGACAAATTTAATTAGCCTAAGCGTGCTCGGCATAGCTGATTACTACATATAACATAGCTCACTCTTTGTTTTAGTAAAAAAAACTATATTAATTGATAATTACAGCAAAACTATAATAGCTGGTCACTTTTAATTAGCACCACCGTCCTCAGCATAGCTGTTTACTATATATACTATAGCTCAAGTCACTTTTTGCGTTAATTTAATGATAGTCTACCAATTATAGCTAAACTATAATATGTAGCGCTTTGTAATTAACACCATTGTACTCGGCATACCTGAAAACCATATGCTACATGTGACGCATGTCTTGCTAACTATAACCGTTCCAAAGTTATGACTAGACGTCTTGGAACTTTCTTGAGATTTCTTAAGATGTTCTTGAAAAGATCTTGACTGCAAAAGAAAGTTGAAGAAAGACCTTTTCTTTGAATGGCCCGACACCATCACCATCATGTAAAAAGCATATTCCTTTCTCTCGCTTGCATAATAATACATGTGCCTTAAAAAATAAGTTTACGTAACATGGCTTTGGTAATGGAAACAAGCTTCCATAAGCAAAGCCCATAATAATCAATACCATTAAAAACTCTGCATAAAAAGTATGAGTGTGGCAACCTTTCCTCATTCAACTCAATAATAAAAAATAACAATAAAAACAACCCCTCCATCATAGCTCATGAATATTTTAGCACTAAAAAGGGTCGTACTCTTACTTGCTTCAATATACATCAACTTGATCTGCATCCCTTTTTGTTTCAATCCACACACTTGATTTGCTTTCTCTTATTACGTAACATGTGTACACAGATGATTAACTTGACTCTTGCAGAGTTCGGTATAGGTATATGGGTACATAACATGGTGAGGTAAAGGTATATGGAAGCCTATCATAGGTAGGTATAGGTTATGGAAAGCATAACATGGGTAGGTATAGGCACATCGAAGCATAACATAGTCGGGTGTTGGTGTTGGTATGTCTATATACAAAGTAGGTATGCACATTCATTTCACATTATGTAACTTTCTCCATATAGATGTTCATTGTGTTATAGCATACTTACACTACTCACCTTTAAAATTCCCTCTCACCCTTATTTGTCCACTTACCGTATTGCTATTCACCAAACCTGGATACGTTCCCGTTTAAATATTGCAAATAACCTATAGGTATTACTACTCAACATTAACACATGTATATTTACTGTGGAAAATACTTCCGATTGCAACTTATTACGTAATAAACAGTTTTAAATAAACGTAATGATAGAAAATAGCTTTTCACTTACTCACACTCACTGTCTGATTTCCACTTTTTAGATTGAATAAAAAAGCTTTACGTATAATGCTGGTCAACTTCTTTGCACTTTACACAAGTTCTTTTAGTTTGATAGAAATGAGCTTCAATATCCAGATATTTCTTTTGTACAAAACTTCTTTTTAATAACGAGAGAAAAAATCACTTCTTCCAGTATGTATTTGAATATAAACACTTTTCACTAAATAACTGACTAGTAAAAATGACTAGATAATATTTTTCTGTCTTTGCTTGGAGAATGCCAACTAGAAAAGAATCCGGTAAAATGAGTCACAACAAGCTTGGTGGTGGTGGAGGGACACTCCACAACAGAAAAAAGATGCATCAATACTGTTTGTATTGGAAAAGGGATGTCGACAAAAATACGTTTTGTTTTTGTTAGGGAAAAAGAGGGGAGATGCGTTTACGCACTTTTGCATACAAATATTATGTTTGATTGTGTAGTATATATCTGCATATCAAATTGGGTCATTACTTTTGTAACATTCGTCTACAACGTAAAATGATGATGATGATCAGTGAAAGCAGTTCCCATTCCTTATCGTGCGCGTTTTACCTTATAACTCCTCAACTATAACAGCTAGCATCATGAAACCAACGCCATTCGATAGGAATTAGGATGGTGATGCATACCCATATTACTATAATTAAACACTTTTGAAATTTTTAATTTAACTGCTCATTTAAATATCTCGTAAACTATAATACCTAGCACCGTGAAACCAACGCCATCGTCTTGTACATACTTGATTACCTATATTTAGACACCCATATTGACCATAAGGTGCTTATCAACACAATTAAACATTTAAAATTTAACTGAGATTCATGATAACCACTAAACCTTAACACCCAGCGCCTTGATAACCATCCCATCGTCTTCTACGACCCCGAAAACCCCATATTACATATATTACAAAGGTATGGGCGATAATTTTAACTTTTTGTTGGGGTAATTTTTTAATTATAGCTCAAATTAAAGGTCAAATTTAAGTTTAGAGGTCACGGGTGAAGAGAGAACCTAGTTCCACCCACTACTAAAGATGTCAATGAGCTGAGGAGAGGAGAGAACGTTTTTATTTCACTATATCCACTGCAAATGTCAATTACCATATTACCAAGTCATGCTACCCCTCAAGAGCCATTCGAGTCGAGAAGGGGAAGTTAAAAATGGCTTTTACATGGAGGAGGATAGAAGAACAGACCAAAATTACTTCAGTTGAAAAATATTTGTGTCATGTCATCTTCAACTCGTTTCAGTTCAGCTGAAAAGGAATTAGGTATATCCCCAAGAAAAAATATCGACACGTCTTGTCTGTAGTAATAACAAGATGATTTAACTTGAATTTACGGGAGGCTAATTAAAAATGGGAACCCTACAGGGAAATTGTTTCAATTGACACAAGGGCCATCGACAGTTGGAGTGGAATTGGCGCATTGTTAAAATTGAATTGTTGTCTTATTTTTCTTGCGAATCTAGAGAAAGTTATTCTTCGTTTTTTATTATGCTAATTTGAATTCATTTACTTTTCTTTTAATTTCAGATGCTTTCAAATTGACAGGCAACTTTACCGAATCTTTAAAGAAAAAAAACTACAATTATATTTCAACCCCCATCAACATTTACAGCCCCCTCCTTAATAAAAATGAAGCGAAAGCAAGTGGAAGACTCTGCTTCTTCCCACCCTCCACAAGACTGGGAGGAAAGGGATCATATTACCTCCCCCAACAACATCATCATCCCCTTTCCCCCAGACAGACTAGGATCAGAATCCAGACTAGCGGATGTTACATCACCAGAGTCAGAAGAACAAATCAACAGTGCCTATATCACCCCCTCCTCCTCCTCTAAAATCATCCCCACCTCCAATCCCCGGGCAATGTGCGACACTAACTCCTCCAGAAGACTTTCTTCCTCCTCCAGTTCCTCCAACCCTAGGAAATATTACAAAAGGGTGGCGCTCCTCCCTTGGACACTGGCCATTGCCGCATTCACACTCAGCTTATTTTTTAAGGTTAGTAAAAAAGTAGTTTGCAAATTGGATGCTGAACCAGTCCATCATTCAATTTTTGCGTGTGGTAGTCGTGACCAAAAAAACTGATTATCAAATCGAGAACCATCCCGTTATACTAAATGTCAGCGTCCGAGTCCGAAGCGTATCATCAGTGCATCATCAAAATGGCTGCGAACAATGCAGTGAGCAACCCACCAACCACTATCATCAGTGCCACCACCACCACCACCATGCCCAGCTTCACTCAACTAAAGCAATTGGGCGTCGACGATAACGCTAAGTGAACACTGCCTAGTGCTTACTTTGTAGCTGGGAGCGGAAGCGGAGAAATATAGTTAGGGCGAGACCATATCCAATATGACGTAAAATGAAAGGAGCAGATTCAACAGAAAAATCCTCTTGGCTTTACGCAATTTATTTTTCTTTTCGCAAATTTTTTCAATCACGAAAAAATCAGAAGAAAATTGAGGGAAAATTTTTTATTTGCTCGTTATCATATTTCGTTAGCTGAGATATATTCTGTCAAGACACATTCATGTGAATTAAATTATGGGCGATTTAAAATTGTTGATAAGAAAATTGGATTTTTTTCTTAAAAAAAATATTTCTTTTCAAAAAGTCTTTACGGCTGATATATTTATGCTGCTGCTGCAGAGGACGCTGACACACATAAAACAAAAGAGAGAAAATGGGCCACCGATCTGAATCTGTCAGAGAAACTGAAGAAAATGAGCAGAGAGATTTGTCCGAGTTGATATGATGGTGGGGCTTCCTCGGACTCAAATTACAGATGCTTCCCTTTTTATTTCAAAGTGAAATGATAATGATGATATGACATGATGGGCTTCTCTCGGTGGCCATTCAGAAATAAATACATAAAATGATGATGATGATGATTCTGATAGCCCGAGGGAGTCGGCTGTCATTTTCGCAAAATGAAATAAAACGGATTTAGGTTCGGGAAATCATAATAAGGCGGTGCGGCATCCCTGGGAGGGAGTGGTTTGCTTGGTCGGGGAAAATGAAAAGAAAGGAAGAGAAGCTGTCATATCATTAGATTTTTTTTTATTACTTTCGGAGGAGGCATTCCTCCCTGTCAGTATTAAAAGGGATTTAGCTGACTGAGCCCTTTAAATTAATTTGCATAAATGAAATGAACAGAATTATATTTTTAGTTTTATTTTTAAAATTGCAGGTTTCAGTTGCAGATGACAGGGTAGGGCTAGCCGCTTGGGAGAGGCCTTCGGGCATGCCGAAAATCAAGAGTTTGGAGGTGATGTGCGGCTCCCAGCACATGGAGGTTCATTTGGAGTTCGACTCCCCATTCCATGGACTGGTCGCGTCCAAGGGGATGTATGGGCAGGAGGGATGTGTTTATGTGCCACCCAGGTAAAAAAATACAAATACAAATTCAATTCGCAAAAAAAATTAAACTCATTCGCGCAAAAAAATAACTTCCCCACTTTCCCCCTTCCCCAACAATAATAAAAACCAGACAGTTTTATCGCAGTTCCCATTGAAAACCAAGTCAAAAACTAGACAAAAGAGGCTTAATTGTTTTCTAAATGCCAACCCTATTTATTTTTTATATTTTTAATGCACATTTTCATCCTTATAAGTAGACATGTATGTGTGACGGCTGAATACTCCTCAAGAGCATATAGCTCAATTAGGCCCCGGTTTAAACAAACAATTTAAATAAAAAGCCCTCTGAATCAGCAGCGTCGTAAAAAAGAATCCGCTTAGTTTACCCAGACATTGCCAGCGCCAAGTCATATAAAAGGTTTCTTTATTTGTGTCATCCTCATCCTCAGCATTTTCCTTTTGATTCTGTTCTGCCTATGCCTGATGCAGTTTCTCTCTCTCGTCGTCAGCGTCAGAATCGTCAACAGATGAATGGGCATGGGCATAGTCAAAGGCAAAGGAAAACATCCGCAATCCATTCAATTTGAATTGGACTTGAAAAAAAAGCAAGCCCATTTCAATTGTCATCAAAAGTGACATGGCTTGAGAGAGAGAGAGGAGAAACCACAGCTTAGAAATTGGCTGAATGAAATACGAATGCCAAGCCGAGTTAAAGGAGTGAATGATGAAGACGCGACGATATGGCATGACGCTTGAATTTACGCTTGACTTACTAAAACAAAGCGAATTTGAATGCAAGCGCTGCTCCTCAATTGTTCGGGGAGAATGCAAATGAGAAGTGGAAAAACTATGCCATTTTGCATTGTTGTTAATTAGCCTCGTATTGTCTGAGTGTGTCACTCAGTCAGCTTCAGCAGCGTATTTTGCACCTGTCCGCTAATTTGTTTCGGAGAGTAAACTTGGCTAATTTATTTTTTTCTCTGCGGATTTGCTTTTCAGGTCAGGCAAGAAACAATTCGTTTTCAACATCCACTACGACAAATGCGGGACGAAGCCGGATAACCACGGCAAGTTTTACGAGAACACGGTGGTGGTCCAATATGACGAGGAACTAATCGAAGCCTGGGATGAAGCCAAGCGCCTGCGTTGCGAGTGGTTCAATGACTATGAAAAGACGGCCACCAAGACCTCCCCCATGGTCATCTCGGATTTGGAGATCGTGGAGCTGAACTTCCACGGGGATAATGTGGACTGTTGGATGGAGATCCAGGAGGGGAAGGGGCCGTGGGCGCCACCATTGAATGGGATTGTTCCCTTGGGGAGCACTTTGACTATGGTCATTGCTGTGAAGGACCCCACCGGGGAGTTCGACATGAGGGTGAAGGACTGCGACGCGAGTGATGGGCAGAGTGGGACTCTGTTGGCGCTGAGTGATCCGGATGGCTGCATCGTGAGGCCGAAGCTGATTGGCAAGTTTTCCAAGGTGAAGTTGGACGATGGGAGGGCGACCGTTCTGACCTATGCGTTTTTGAGCGCTTTCAAGTTCCCGGATATGCTCAACGTTCATTTGAGATGTACGGTGGAGATTTGTCGGCATGGGTGTCCGGAGCATTGCTCCAAGTTGCCGCCGCCACCGGGCTCCCATGTGGCGGATGTTCATGGGCAGTTCTCGGACCAGGAGCCGATTGCAGTCCAGTCCCAGATTTCCGAGGCAAGGGTGAAGCCAAATAGCATTGAGGAGACGGAGGACGGGAGGAATGGAGGGCCGGAGGAGATTCCCCAGGAGAAACCGGACATTCATCAGCAAGCCCAACAACATCAGAATCATCAGCAGAGTTCGGAGGAGATCCAGCAGCCTCAGCAGCAGCAGCATCAACAGCCTCCACCAAGTGGACATGGACAACAGCAGCAACAGCAGCAGGCTCCTCCTCCTCATCCAAATCAGCAAATGCTTCCACCCCATCAAATGCAGCCAATGCAGCAGCAGTACCCAGGCCGCCCACAAGGATTTCCCCAAGTCTTCCCACCCCAAATGATGCAGCCTCCTCCACCAAGATACTTCGGAAGGGGAGGTCCTCCACTACCCCAACAACAACAGCAACAGGGTGGACCACCACCACATCCAGGCATGTTCAGACCGCCACCGAGGAAACTGATCCCACCAGGTTTGGTCCGTCAGCGACCGGATATCTCCCATTTCCAACATCATCATAATAATCATCCCAGCATGAGGCACCAGCTCCCAAGTAACCTCCCTCCCGCACCCGTGTTCCCCTCCCAGATGTACAGGGACAGTAATATCTCACCGGAACAACAAATGGAGCAGCAGCAGCACAAGCTCCATGCCGAGAAGCTCCAGAGCATGGCCATGCCCCCAGAGCACAAGAGCGAAGAAGAGGAGCTCTCCGTCGGAAGACAGGGAGAGCCCAAAGAAACAAGTGAAGAGCAAGACGAAGGGGATCAGCTCCCCCAGGACGACGCGGACCAGATCATCGACGAACTCGACGAGAAGGAAGCTGAGCAAAGCGTCGAGGCGAAGGAGGGCTCCTTGGAATCCGAAGTCCAGGTTCGATTGGAGCCCAAGCCCCCACAGGCTTTGAAGGGAGATCCCACTCCCAGCATCGAAGACGACTCCCTCTCCGCCGAACGTCCGGCACCCTCTAAACGCGCTATATTCCCCAAGGGTCCTAGAAGTCTCCGCTTCCGTCGCTCCGTTGCAGGCCCTTCAGACACCATCGGCGTTCAAGGAACCTTCCGTGTTGTCTCCCAGGCTGATCTAAACTTCGCATTGAATTCCACCTCACCCACCGCCCAGCCTACGGTAGTCCTCAGGGGTAAGATGACCAGGGAAGATCTGGTTTATGGATTATGCCTCCCCAGACTGGGCTTCGGACTCATTTTCTTCGGCTTGGGTGTCGCGGCACTCGTGGCCATCCTAATCGCATCATTCCTAGCCTATGCCCACTACTCCCTCCATCATCTTCAGGTGAATCAGCAGATGAAACGGAGGGGATCCGTCGCCTCCCTTGCCAACATCGACATGGGTCCTGCTCCCCCCACCCAGCAAGTCCTCCCATTTCCCATCATTATATTTAAGAAAATGTGGTAGATCCTTGAATGCGGTCATACATCCTTACCTTTTAAATGCTAAATTATTTTTATTATCCCCTAAAATCAAATTTTACTGACGTTAGTTTAGTTGTACTTTGCCAAACTAAATTATTTACTTACCTAAAAGTTAATTATAGTTTTAAGTACATATTTATTTAATCGACTAATTGCTAAAATCAACATTGGTGATGATGGATTGTTGGATGGGTAATGCACTATGATTAAGATAATGATAAGATGCACGATAAGCACTTGGAGCATTATATTTTATGTAGGTATGTACAGGTATGTATGCTTGTGACCTCTGACCTGCTCAATTGGAGGGAACGTTTCTGGGTAAAAAAATATGAGTGAAGGGATTCCACAAGCTATCGATGATGCACACACAAAAATGGGGGTAACCTGATACAACTCGTCGTAAATCGTATTTAAAATAAAGTAAAATATTCTTCGATTTTAGTTAGATTACATTAATTATTAAAAATGTATGTTGTTATTCTTAATTAATTAATTATCTATTTTTTTGTATTTATTTAAACCCTACTTGAAATCAATCAATGCAAATTAACAAAACAGTTTCATGTAGCGGACATCATCATCGCATCAACAGACGGCGAATAATTTTAAGCGAGAAAAAATTTAACTTGACTGGAAATAAATAAATAGTTATAAAGATTTAAGATAAGTATTTATTGTCTAAAAGATAAAGCTACAGTTAATTAAGCTATTTATTTTTGATTTGAAATAATAAACGTACTTTTTAAAAGAAAAACGAAGCTGTTGGGAATTTACTGGATTTACCATTCATCTATATCCTTGGCCGCCTCCCTTTCCCCCCATTTAGCCCACCTTATCGCCATCGCTTTCTCTTTCGCCACTGCTTCGAACTCTTCTCTGGACCAAGTTGGGACATCTTTTCTTTCCTCCTTTTTGAAATACGACCTCACAGCAGAGTTGCCTGCGGCAGCTATCTTGGATTGGAGCTTCTGTCT
>JAQGAI010000565.1:0-19272 GCA_034696905.1 Lepidocyrtus violaceus
GGCAAGATTAGGTGGATTCATAAGTTTGGATGGGGAATATGGCTACGTACGGTCGTATAAAAAATGAAGCTTATTCTCTTCCCTGTATCCATTGTTGTTCAAGAGGAGTTTTTGTCATTCGTTTATTTTTAATAGAAAAGGATGAATCTTTTCACAGTTTTTTCGGAGTTGTGTCTAAAAAAATGTATTGAAAGTATATTTATGACATTGAATGGACATCAATGTATTGGAGCATGCAATTATATCTAGTCATCATATAGTATTTCAACCCCCAAAAAACTGATCCTATTTTTAATGTCGATGTGCGTGATATAAAAAAAAGTTCCTCGTAGTTTTCTTCATAGTAATTGTCAAATCCCGTTTGAATAACAGTTTTTTTCCTGGAATCTAGCTTACTAAGCTGCATTTATAGCTTGACAGTGCGTGTGTGAAAGGAATGACTCATCATCATCGTAGACTCACTAATAAAAAACTGGAAGTAGAATTCCAGTCCCAGCTTTATTCTTTACATTTATTTTTTGCGTTCGAGAGAAAACATCGCCCCCGCTCAGTGACAGTAATCGATGGGTTTGAAAAATGAGCTTGGTCTTTCAAAAAATAGAATAAAAAATCTGAGAAAGCATTTCTACCGCATTTAATGTTTGTATGCGTCACCGATTATTGAAGTATTGACTTTATTCGTAAATGTACCGGGATTTTTTAGACACAATACATATATGGTTGGAGTAATAGTTATTTTAGTCTGTAAATTGTAAGTTGCAATTATGGAGAAATGACAATAGGTCCGTTGATGAATCGATAAAAATGTACTTGTGAAAATGGAAGAATGAATGAATGAGACAGACGCTTCCGGCATCTTTTGTAAAGGGCCATGGAGCCGAAGTATATGAATGAATGACTTTCCTTTATTTGAAAACAGAAACAGTAAAGACGGTTTTTCATCTACTGGAAATCCAGTCGAGTCGGAGTGTTTTGGAAAGATTTTCAGTCTTTGTAGAAATCTTCAAGGTGTGTTTAAATCATTATGTTTGAGTTCGTAAAAAATAAGTTGAGGTTTAGAGCATAATAGTGGTGGGTTTAATGAAAGGTGGAAAATATTTTTGATGAATGATGCTTCAAAAACGTTTTTAAGTATATTGAACGATTTTTATATGAAAACCGTTATGTAGTCATCTGGGTTCATTACGAAATTATTGAGTCGAAATGACAAAACACACTTGGAGATCGTTTCGCCTGATTTAATTAATTATTTCGGGAATGACTTTGCAAAACATTTGGAGTGGGTGGAATAATGGATCGATGAAGTCTGGTTTGAATGGAGTCGAATGAGTCAATGCAAACATGACGAAGAATTTTGTTTGAATATTTCCGAATCAATGAACTTGTTTTAGTTTTTACCACTGAAGCAATTAAAACTTATTAACTTACGCTTATCGTTTGTGTGGATTCTAGTACTGGTATGGTAAAGGAAGAATGTGCGGGGATAATGTTAAGATTTTTTTGTTACCCTTCAATAATGAATGAACACGGTTGAAAGCAAAAAAGATGCGGAAGGAGGAAGAAGATTCAAAAGTATCGAACAAGTTTTGGTTACGGTTTTAAGTTTTCTCTCCCCCATTTTCTAAAAAGAGTAAAGAATATAAAGATAAACTATCTTAGGGAAGAGACAAAAAAACTGAAGATGACAAGATGAGCATGTGCTCCCACTTTCGGTTGATTTGTAGCCTCATCATAGTAATAATAATAATAATGTGGAACTACCCTCCTCATCCTCTTCTCGGTTTCCTTGTCTCGGATCGGGTATCTGTTTCAGATGATCAGGTTTAAATATGTGTAAGTATATCTGTCTCGTTATGCATGTATGTATATGCTTCGAGCTATTATATTAATAAAATGTTGACATGTGCGTGCTGATCCCTTAAGGGACACACACAGCTCGGGGAAGGAAATTTCAACTTTTCAAACTTGTAATAAATCTGAAAAATATGAGGAGAGAAACGGATGAATGGTTGGCACATTGACCCATGTGCACTCCAGATATGGCTAGGGTCAAAATATGTGACCGGAAGTGTGACTAAGGTTAAATTGTTATATTTCTGGTGACTGACAAGCTGAGGAACTTTTTTGTTACTTTATTTTTTCAACCAAAAAATGAGTGAGTGCACTTTTAAAAAATGCTTTAGTTTCCATTGTCGTATTTATACTCACATGTTCATGGTGTAGTTAAGTACATGTCCGTTCATCCCCTACATGTTTGTGCATAGCACTTTTTAGCTCGAAGCGAAAATGTTAAAAAGGCAGCCAAAAATAGGCATACACGACACTTTTCCAATTGAAATTGACTCGAGAAGGCTGTTGACTTTTTAAAGAGTTCAATAACACAAGCATAATCCCTCCACATTCATATCAGTTTGAGGGACAGCTAAAAAACTCAACGACTACTTTGTTCATGGATGCGTGCAATTTATTCTGGATTTTTTAAAAAGGCTTTTGACATTTTTTTTCTCATGCTCAAATCAAGACGATTATTATCGACAAAACCCTTTTTTTTGTTTATAGAAGAATGCTAGCAAGGTGCACCAATTTGATTTAAAGGATTATTTTTTAGAGCTTCACAGTTCATATGGCATATGTCCATCCATATTCCATTATAGCTTGGGTACCCTTAGGTTATTGCCCTAACACAAATATTTACCTCCCTATTAAAAAGAGCATCGATGGACTGACGTGGTTGATAGTGGTGGTGAGGTCATCAGCCTTGCCCCAGGAAAAACATTAAAAAAATGGATTAAGTGTTGTTTACCCCGTCCCTTGAAGTTTTTTAACCCTGGGATGATGGATGTAAGTCTTCAATCTAGTAAAAGTGTCACTTCGGGCTGCACAAGAATGCCCAATGTCTATACCCTTTTATAAAGCTCCTTTATCATTGTGATAAAAAAGGGTTCACATTCGGGAGCTCATCACAGCAGGAAACAGTTATGGTTCTTTATTCAATTCGAATTCATATAGGCTTTTGTTAGAAGTAGTTCCCTCCAGAGGCAAAAAAAACGCGAGGTACCTACATGAACGCTAAGGCTAACTAGCTATGTTGTAGACAGTTTTTATTTTCCTCCTCTTGTTTTGTGAAGTAGCATATTCACTGTTGAATCCTTCTCTCATATTTCTTTATAGTATCGTACTTAACATATTATGAAAAAACTCCGTCAAATTGAAGTAGCATCCAATGTCACAACTGCATTTAATTTTGTTTTATACGTATGTAAGTGCATTGGGGGTTGTACTTTTTTTTTTGGATAAGAAAAGGGTGAGGGTCATAAAGTGTTTTATTGACCGAACGATATAAATGATGCTGCATTGCCTATTACACTGCGGAGAAATCCCATAAACTTGATCAACTATGCACATATATACGAAAACCACTATAAATAAGACTAATGCAACTTTCTCCTACGAATACGTCCACGACGAATAGGAAAGAGGAATTGTAGACAGTGGCAGAGTGGCAGCATACATATCCAAAGCAATAATTATGAAACTAATGCAATGGTTAGACAATTGAAACCCTTTTTTTCTTGGTGAGGTACCTACATACTACATTAATGAGTTATAGAGTTCAATATACAGAATACATTACCACTTTTTCCTTAAAGTTTAAACTTTGTAATATGTAAAAGGATATGATATACCTACTCGTAGTGGACAATAAGTGTCCGCGTTATGCATATAATCTTTTTCTCATCCCCACAATGCAATACAGATAAAATAACCCCAAATACAAAAAATTTACAGTTTTACTTTTAGGGAAAAAGGTAGGATAAAATGAAGGCTTCATTGGTGGCAAGCTAGGGATTTTATGTCTGCTCTGCTCACATACACTGTTTTCTTAAAGCATCACGAGGCCAACTGACCGTCGTGCCACAAAAAATTCTAAAAATAATTTATTGGAAAAAATGTCCACTGTGAAACTGGATTTAAGCTTTTTCACTTACTTGACTGCATATCTTTTAGCAATTTTTTGGGTCACATTTCATTTCCCATAAGCAAGTGAAACAGAACAGGAGACTCTGGGCTCTCCCTCCGGCTTGCATTTTTTTCCATCAGTTCAATTTCATTTTGAAAAAAAGGAACAGTCGAGATTCTGAATGGATTGGAGTAGCTCGTCATTGAACATCCAAAAAAAAGTTTTCATTTTTTTTTCAAGAAGGAAAACGTGTGGCCTTCATTGAAGATCCAGATAGAGAGAGAGAGACTATTCAAAGCTAGTTTTGTGTCCAGTTTTAGCTAGCTCAACCCAAACTGATCTCATTTGAAAAGGAAAGGATTGTATCAAGATAGTAGAGAAGTCCGAACAGTGTTGCTTTGTGTTCGAGCTTCATTTATTCTTTTTATTTTATTTCGAATTCCAATCCTCTCTCTCCCTTCCTTCTCATCCCTCTTGAGATATCTGCGACAATACCTTTTTGGTAGCCTCTTCCATCCCTCTGAGGGATCCCGAAAAGAAATATTTTTTTCAATGCACTTTGCTCTTTGTGCCAGCTCTAAAAAAATTAGAGGAAGTAGGAAGCTCCAGAACTTGGTTTTAAATTTCTTGTTACCAGTGCATAGAACAGAAGGAAAACAGACCACAGTTGAGATTTTGAAAATAATCTTGGACATTCCTTAAATATAATGATTTACGTTGACTCCTCATAAAGTACAAAAAATGTGGTGAACTTAAAAAAAGAAGATATTTTGGACATTTGGCTGAATCGAACCTGTATCGTGAAACGTTTTTAGTTGGAAACAGAAACTGTAATTATCTGGTCAACTGTCCTGCGCAGGCGTCCGCGTCCTGCTCTGGTTATGTCAGACGGTGAGTCAAACAATACATTTTGAAATCATTTACTTCACACTCGTACATATATGTGATGTTCATTCATGCTATGCTCATTATTAACGATAAATATCAAAAACATCAAATGATCTATGTATTTGGCATGGTGTCTCTGGGGTTTGGAAGCGGATTGGTTAGAATAGAAAGCGTTAATCTTGTAGGTTTTCCTAAGTAGACATAAGTATAAATTGAAGAGGATGATAAGAAGAGCACTTTTTTTTTATCTCTCTTTCATCTCGTTTCGGCATCACCGCACATGCATCACCATCATTAGATCTATTTCAACTAGAAAAATTTTTGAAACGAGGTTTAAAAAATGTATTACCGCACGTGCTTTTCTGAGGTCGGTCAGGAAGACACTCTTGAACTTCACGCCCTCTGCGATGATAAACGGTCTATTGTATTTTGCCCTTTAAAAAATACGGCGATTTTGTCGGGAAGTGTGCTTTTTACTTCCCTTTCGCCTCCAATTCCAATATCGATTTAATGATGTGTAATTTACGAGCAATATTAAATGTGATCTGCAGGTGTGGGCGTTAACTGAACATGAAGTGAGAATGATCGATTTCAATTTTTCATTTCGTTCTAAAAAAAATACCGTCCAATACCCGGCACTTTACTCTTTTTACGGAAAAAAGCTAGCACATTCATTATTGCTCAATCCAACACTTTTTTTTGAAAATGGTGTGTAAGGCCACGCCTATTAATTTCCCAAAGTAATTAATTACCTACTTTCAAACTCATTTGAGCCCTTTCCCTTTCGTCGTAATCACGACAAGGTAATTCAAAGTAAAAGATTAAGAAAGTTCAGAACTCCAATTCTGTCTCATGTTGCTCCGAAGCCCTTAAAATCCAAGTATTGGAAAGCAACTGCAATTCTAGATAGTTTTATGTTTTTTGGTTTCACTTCCTTAAACTCATTGATCCTAGCCCAGTTCTACTCATTAAGGATATTATACACAAGTCCCACATTTTTTAACGGAAAAGGTCAAATTTCATAAACATGATCCATACATACAAATCCATGCCACTTGTAAGTTTGATTTAAGGATTTTGTCATGTTTTTTAAACAAAAAATCATGCCTAACTCAAAATATCCTGACATAAAGAAACGGGGACTCAGCTTGAAGTTGTTTCCCTTTTTCTCTTCTCTTCTCAAAAACGGCAGATGAATAAACAACAAGATGTTGTTTTTTAGTTTTGAGTCGGCTTTAGTGAAGATGTCTCGCGAGCGACTCATACGATACCACATCTGACTTGCATTAGGTGTGTATGTATGAATGTAAATAAAAAATCCGTTTCCCACCTACACCTAAAAAACCACCTTTGAAATCCCCTTCCTTTCATAGAGAATCAGGAAGATTTTGTTCTTGTTTCTTTCGAGAGCAAGTGTTCTTTCCCGTGTTGCTTTGTCAAAAGTAAAAAAAATGTTATGTAAAGGGGTCCCTCTCCATCTTGACTTCCTAGAGGCAAGTGTTGTACGGCTGGAGATTTTCTATTATTCTAATGATATCGCCCTTAAACATTCATGTTATTTCGTGTAAAAGCACGGATGTTTTTGTTCCAGTAATTTTTACTGGCCAGCACATTTATGGTACGTCATAATGAGCTTGGTTTCCTTGAACAAGAGAATGCTTCCAAGTGTAAAAAAATGGTCATAGGTAGTGGCCACTTCGTATAGAAATGTCCAAGAGAAAAGTTTTTACATAAAAAGGAGAAAAATATAAAGTTCCTTTTTCTTAAAAAAAGGTTGACAAGTTAGTGGTCATATATCTCTTGGTGTGTGTCCTTTTCTTTTCCTCCTTTTGCTTTGGTTGGTTGATCCCTTTGGTCGACTCTGGCTTCCTTATTCTTCTCATTTGAGAAAAGACGAGTAAAAATTCTTGTAAAAAACAAGGACGGTATTCTATTTCATTCTAACGTGTTTCATTGTGTAATCATCCCTAATAATGGGAGCATTTAGTGTTTGGTTAAAGGATGTTTAAGAACCCATTTCATACAGAAGGGTCAACTAGAGAGAAATAAGAATGCGTGTGGAGTGGAATATTATGCAAAGCGACTGAAAAATATGAAGCATCAGTCTTTCAGGAAATTTGTTAACCTTCGACTTGTAAAATGAGTTGAATGGGCTGCTTCGTTGGACAAATGCTTACGTTTTAAGGTAAAAAAGGTTATGTCGAAACCAGGCAGACCAACTTTAAAAAATTGCGAAGCAGCTGCAACCTACACTCATTCCATTTCCATATTGTAGTACCCATTAAAACTATTTTGTTAATAGAATATGGCATATTTCATAAATGGGTTATGTTTTTCTCTCCTACTTTCCTTCTGGCTATTTGCATTTCATAATATTCACCCCTGCGTAGCTCCTGTTCTACTGGTCATATGCGTTAGTTGGGTAAAAGCCAAAACGCTTTGTGGAGAGTGACCATTTGGTGGCCACATTGTTAATGCTCTACGAAATGGTCAGCTACATGAAAAACTTCAAAAATCATCTTTTTTTCGTTTTATTTTCGAAGCAAGCGCTTTTAACAACTTTGATGATTTGCGATTGACATGTCAGCAGTACCTACCCATTCCATAAACTATATCTGTCTTTGTAAAGATTTTAATACCAGTTTTTTTGTTAGATTGCTGTTTTTCTATGGAAAAATGTCGCTGCGGCATACGCTTTTCCAATTGTGTGGATGTCAAACCCAAGTGTGGAAAGTGTTCAGTTAAATGAGCTCTTTAGCACTTATTGGAAAAAATAGGCGTTTTCAAATTTTCAAAGGAGTAAAATGTGGAAGCAGAAGAAGAGCGAGGAAAAGATCTACGAAGGGTTTTATCCTTTTTTCTGAACGAAAAGCATATCCTTGAATTGTCATTACTTTTCTCTCTCAAGAGGTAAATAGCCTGGTGGTGGGGAATGATGCTAACTGTTTTAAATGCAAAAAGGTATATATCCTAATATCCTGTCTGTTTTGTTGTCAATGGGAAATCTTAAGCCTTTGAATATAATGCATCGTCATCAGCATCATCGCCACAACCACATTCACATCTGCATTTGATCCGTATTTTACCAAAAGAACAAAGAGGAATTTGGTTATAGAACAGTCGCCGCAACTCTTTTATATTATAGGTATCTAGTGCATTTTCCCTAACAATGGATTTAAAAGATCATATTTCTTTCGCGTTTACTGTTCAATTACTGCCATTACGTAAGCCTTCATTTGAATTTCCAATATCCTGCTGCACCCACTTTGCCTAGTCTAGAAGGATATTAAGAGCCTACATTACACATCGAACACTTCAGGATACGAAATATATTTTTTTTACTTGTTTTTGTTGTCCCCGTCCTTGTCGATGTTGATACCGTTTTTGGAGAGAAAGAAAGAAAAAAATAGGTAGTGACAGTAGTCGCACGCTTTCCTACATAATACATCGCTTGGTCAGGGGAAGAAATTCGGGTATGAAATGATGCCATGTTGAAGGAATCATGAAAAGAAGGGTTAGGGATGATAGGGATAGGGAGGTGGTTATTTCTGATATATTAGAATTGATAAGTACTTTTTGCTGTTTGGATATCCGACATGAGTGAAGCAACAATCATCGATCAGCTCTTGCTCGTATTTTGTCTGAGAAATGGCTGATATAAAAAAATATGATTATCCCTGTTCGCCTTGGCTGGAATATATATTTTAGTCCGTTACTGTTGATAAAACAGTCGGATTTAGTCTCTTTTTTGAGTGGGGAGTGGGTTGCTTATTATGCCAACAGAGAAAGGGTTTTACCCAAGGTTTTTTTTTTCATTTCATTCTCTGCGGAATTGAGGGTGGAAATGGAAATTTTTATATTCATGTTTTATGGTGGGATTCTATGTAAGATGATGAGAAGCAATATGGTTCAGCTTTACCGATATTATTATTTCGAAAAAAAAGGTATTATTTTCTGTGTTCATTACAATCGGCTGTGCCGTAGTCGTATGTAAAAAAGAGATGAGATGGCCAACGACCATAGAATAGAATATGGAAGCATTTTTGCTGTTTGGATTGTTGGAGGTGTGGTGCGGATGATTCATCACTGAAGTTAGTTTTTCCCGGTGGGATGGTGGGAAAACTGGGACTATCCAAATAGAATGGCTGTGTATTTTATCTGTAAAAAGGCAACCATGCTATTTTTCTACGTAGAAGAATGGGAAGTTTTAATTTTGTTAATTGTGTGACACATAAAAATGGAAGATCAATAAGGGGCAGCAAGGGTCGTAATCTTTGCCCATTGGTCACAATTTTTATTATTTGCCTTTATTTTTGCTGGACTGAACATCATTTCACAAATGACCCATCTTTACCAACCACTCATTCTCTCCCCTTTCAACGTTCTGTTTTTAGTACTTTTTTGGAATATGTTTTTTTCCTTCTCTTCTCATAAAATGTATAAAATATATTTGGTCAAGCGGGTGAAATTGTATTGACGAGAAAAAATGAAAATGACAATGAAGCAGTTTGCTTTCTTTTTTCCTCCGCTGTAATGATAAATCCAGATTATTTGAAAAAGGGTGGTATGGCCACTGGTCACACTCCTTTTTATTAGACCTTGGGCTTTACTTAAGTTTTCACTTTTTCTCTCCCTATTTTTATATATTTTTTTTGGTGGCCATTCGTCTCTCAAAATGCGTATTTATGTGATCCTTCTTTTGTTCTATTTTTGACCCTTGAAAAAGATTTCCATCTGAAAGGGAAATTGACTGGACAGATGAAATTGAAATATGACGGCTATATCTATTTTTCTTCTTTTTGCTTCTTTTGGAGAATGACATGTTGGACATCAGGAAAATACAGCATGGGTAAAATGCGCTAGTAAAAACCAAATGTTTTCTGGTTTACGTTTTGTGGGGGGGTTGACATATAATGTATGTATTTTAGTGTCATGGTCCATGTGCCACTGCTACATCATCAGATCAGACTAAAGCTCTTTTCCAAGCTGACGATGAAGAATTTTTTTCCCCTTCTCTTTTGTTGAAGGATTAATGAGAGGCATGCTCATGATCTGATCATATGAATTTGTCCCCACTGTTTTAAACAATTTCTGCTTTTACAGTAAAATTTTACTAAAATGGGATAATGGCTCTGACTCTAGATAAAATGTTTGTTTCTTTAGTCCATGGCCGCTTCTTTAACACTGACAATAATTGTCAGTTTTATTCATGAAAATAATAGTACAAATAACCAGATTGAACATTTTCTGGAAGAATCACAAACAAGGCTACAAACAGTCAGCAGCAGTTGACCATACTTAATCATAATTATTATGATCATTCTGTCTCTTTTCCTCTTTCGCTTCCCTCTGTAAGTTTGTTACAGTTGCAGTATTGGGGTGAAAGGTATTGACCATTAGAGAAGTAAATTCATTATTACCGAATTCCCAACAAAAGAAAAGGTCTGTAGGGCGATTATGGTCCGAGAAAACGTACTGTTATTATAAGTATCATTTTTTTCACTGCTGCTATCCAGTAGAGAAAAGTGATTGGATCATTCTTTTTAATAAGGGTCAATTTTTGGTGCTTTTATAGAAAATAAAGAGAACAATAGGGAGGGAACTTTAGGGTCAATCGACGTGATCCATGAGAATGAATAATACAAATGAAAGAGAATGAATTATGTTTTTGATATTTAATATTTCATTCATTTTGATGCATGCTAGACTCCTGTGGGAAACCGAAAGGTCAGCTTTGTTGTGTAGCAGAAATGTGTTGCTGAATTAGACTATTATCTGAGTACATTTTTATAACCTTTGTGACTTTTTGATACAAAAGTATGAAAGGAGAACGGGCAAAGGTTTGCTCTTTCGAAACTGACCAAAGGAAATTGATGCATTAAATTAAGATTTTTTTCTCTAAAGTAGACATTTCGATTTAAAAAATATTGTTCCGGTTTTCTGACAAAAAAATATTAAAAACAACAACACCACCGTACCTGGGTTGATGGGTATAATTCTGCGTGAAAATAGATTAATAAAAGAAAGGATATTTATTTGACACGGGAAAGATTTTAGATGAATGAATTCAATCCTAATTTGTTTTAGAGAAAACTGTATATTGTATGAAAACCAAACTAATGTTGATTATCTTTTTCTTTTGAATTTTTCAGGATTTTTTTTAAATTGATGAAGCATCAAACAGATTTGCTCAAGCAACTCCCTCAAAATGTTGGTAACGAGCAGCCGTTCTCAAATGGGTCCTTTACCATCTTTTCCGAATTCCCATGATGTCCATCAGCTGCCAACAGACCTTTCCCCAAGAAGTTCGAACTCTTCCAATGAAAGTTTGCTCAATACAAGTCTTTCCATGCCGTCTCCGGAAAGCAGGGAAAGTGTGATTTCTTCAAGAGCACTGTTTAATGAACATTTTGATCACCAAATTAAAGCATATGGAATGCTGGAAAGTCCGACTGCAGGAGAAAATCCTGCAATGTGGTGTGAATCTGATGAGGAACTAAGCCCTAGAACGAGTCCTAGTAAATCCAGTACTTCCAACAGAGGCAACCTTCACCATGTTGCAAGCGCAGTCTTTCAATGTCCATTGTGCACAATTATTTGTAACTCTCGACATGATTTCAACGAGCATATCGTAAGTTTTCTTTAGCTCAGCATAATATAATCGTATGAGGATCGTACATAAATAATCGTTGACACATAATATAACCTTTAAAAATTGCTTATTTTAATTTGATTTGTAGGTGACGCATTCTCAGCAACATGCGTGCCCACGATGTTCTTTCATCACTGGTACCGAAGAAGAGTTGCGTGACCACGTCCAAGAAATGCACGGGGTTAATGAGGTGAAGGAAATGCTATCTGATGATGAAGTGAGAACTCCAAACGGCAACGCTCAAGGAAAGGTATGCTGAATCTGAATACGATAAATTAACATTACACTTTGTTCAGTGAAATTAATTTACCACAGAAAAAGAAGCTTACAATGTTTTTTTCTCTTTCCAGTGGAAGACACTGAAGTGTAAGAACTGTGAGCACAGAGCTGTGACAAAGAAGGAGTTTTGGGATCACGCGAAATCTCACATTCAAAAGGATAAAATGCTGCAATGTCCAAAATGCCCTTTTATCACAGAATTTAAACATCACCTGGAATACCACCTCCGTAACCACATGGGTTCCAAGCCATATCAATGTGGGAAGTGTCCCTACTCTTGTGTGAACAAATCAATGCTCAATTCTCACTTAAAGTCTCACTCCACCATACACCCTTATCGATGTTTGGATTGCTCATACACTACAAAATACTGCCATAGCCTGAAATTACATTTGCGGAAGCTGAACCATCAACCAGGAATGGTTTTGAATCCTGATGGAACGCCAAATCCGTTGCCGATCATTGATGTTTACGGAACAAGGCGTGGCCCAAAAATGAAGAGGCAAGATCCCATTCTGGCAGGATTGGCAACAACCACCCCAGCTTTACCTTGCAATCCAAACAATAACACTTATATACCAACAAAAACGGCCAAGAAGGGGACGTCCACTCCAGTTAAAAAAGAGAAAGCAAGAAAACCTCGACAATCGAAGCAGTCAAGAGGAGTTTTCCCGAAGCTTTCCAGCTCACCTTGTTACATAAATTCAATGTCTAATCAGGAAGTAACTCCGCCGCTGAAGAAGATGAAAGGTGATTGCAGCGGAGACTCTGACTCAGACGTTCGACTCCAGTCTTCCAATATTGATTTCCAGACTTTTGGGAGGACAACTCGGTTTCCCCAGTCTCCAATCAGCCCAAGCTCAATTGGCGTGATTTTACAGCGAACAAACCATGGACTTCAAGAGCAGCAGCCACGCAGTCCACCAAACAATCTCCAGCAAATGTTCACTGCAGCTATTAGCCAATGCTTAATGAATCCAACCCTCAACGGACAAACATCTTTAAATGATTTGGCAAAACATATGACAAGCGAGCAACAAACTAATATACTAGCCCAGTTTCTGCAATCCAGAGTTATTTATGAACAGGAACTAGAACAACAGAAGGATTTGGCTTCTCATGTAACAGCTAACGGTTATGAGCTTGGGAACAAAATTACGATTTTACCGCATTTCCCTTTGGATCTAACCAAGGGTGACAATGTCATTTCTGACAACAACAACAAAGAAATCAAAAAACGAAATCGCAAGGGAAGGGCAACCAGATATGAGGAAAGATGTAGCAGTGATGATGAAGCTCTTGATTTTAGCTACAACAATAACGAATACGAAGAAAATCAACAGGAACGGAAACACGAGTCTCCCACACATTTGTCTACTTCGCTCAACAACTTACTGTGCAAATACTGCGAAATCAGCTTTCCGGACAGAGAACTTTATTCAAGTCACATGAACTTTCACTCTGGTGATGGGGAACCGTTTCTGTGCAGGTCATGTGGTAAAAAGACAAGAGATAAAGTAGAGTTCTTCCGACATCTTCTTACTGATCCCCATTAAAACTGATCGAAAAAGGAAATATTTTATTACATTCTAGTCAGACTCATTAAAAGATATCACTTTCCCAAACAAAGTCTTTTGAAGTGTCCACGAAAACAAGGTTGCTCAATTTTCCAATATAAACATGTCTTCATCAATTGAGCCGCATTACTTTAAATGTGTGCATTCATTTAAATTTCTTAATAATTGTTAGCTTATTTAGTTGTTCAAAATCATAAATTAATTTTACAAAACTGGACTAATTTTAATTTCATGTTCGGATGCAAACGGGTTTTCTTAGGTAAATACTGAAATAAAACTAAAGAATAAAATATTGTTAATAAAATCACTTCTAATAATTTAGAATACGTATTCGATTCGAATTTAGAAATCGATACTAGCATATTTTTATATTTTGTATTATCACATTTGACTCTTTTAGACCACTATTTAAAGGAGAAAGACTGACAAAGAAATACGATTCCGCCACATATTCCTATGATTGTAGATAATTGTACTGAATAAAATAAATAAAAAGTATGAATAAAATATACCCACTTACTGGTATTATATATTTTACGTAATTAATTAAGATACACTGTAGTTTAAGATTTATATCAATCATTGCGTAAATGCGAAATGTTTTATTTCACTCGCAGCACTGAAGAGTTCCTATTTTTGTGAATAAATCGAAAATTAATATTAACAGCACATTGACAGTGTACATATTTTTATAATAAATAGATAAGTTACGTTGTTTTTAAATAGGTTAGCTCAAAGTATATTTCTATTCGTTCGTTTTCACTTGCTTGATTCTGGTTAAAAATCAAATCGGTTGACATGCTCCGAATATTTCTCTGTTTTGTTGGTGGGAAAAGCTAAAGTTTTAATGCTAATTGTTGGTGCAATTTGTTTGTGTTCTGTTAGTTCAGTATTGTAAGTAGGCATAAGCATAATATACTTCTTGTCTGTAAGTTGCACTAGTCCAAACTTACGGGTTAGTTCAACTTTGACTTCATTTTCGTTAATTGTGCAAAGTTAGACTGAAATAATATTTAATTTGAAACTAAAATAGTGTTATTAGTTGTAATTATATTTCCGAGTACATGTTACCCTTTTAAAATGACTGAATAAATAAAAACTCTTCAAGTGAATGTTACCCTTTAAATAAAAACCGATCGATTTAGTTATTTTTCTGTGTATTTGTTCTTTCTTGTGTTCAATATTCATTCGTTGTGCCAAACAAAACTTCAAAACATTATACAATGTCTCACCAATTCCAATTTTATCTAACACAATATATTATTCTACAACACCTAACACCTTTGGAACTTGGAAGGTAGGTGCTGGGTACTCAATTAGGTATATTAATAAGATTATGTAGTGGGTTTCGTGTTTTATTTTCTGAATAGTTAGTTTTTCAATAGAACATTTTCGTTTTCATTTCATCCCCCAAAAAAGTTAGTTTGTCCGACTGTTATTTTAATTGCATAGGTCACCATCGACAAAAGATGCATGAACAAAGCATTTAGCATCGATTCGAAGCATCCGGATCCGCGCTGCCTATAGTACTAGTCCTGCTCATATGCTTCATGCTCCTGATGTCCTGCCTGCCTGTCTGATTCACTTGCACTTGTTTGGTCAAAATGTATAGAAAGGAAGCAAAATGCAGAATCAGCCAGCAGCCAGAATTCGTAGCTAATAGCTGGTCACTTGTTGTTGCTGTTGTTGTTGACTGTATTTATATGGTTTGACAAGTTGAGTAGAGCTCGAGTTTTTTTTACAGTGAATTTAATCAAATTAATTTACAATTAAAGTTATAGTTAATATCAAAGTACATATCATAGTATAGTCAGTCAGGTCAGGTTCAATTTATGTGCAGGCAGGGCTGATTTAAAATTGTAGCAGCGTGTTAGAAACTAGAAACTACATTTGAAGAGAAAGAAAGGCAACGAATAAGACGTGATTTTGTTAGATTTGTAGTATTCGATTTGAAGTTGGAAAATGTCACAGTTCGACTTGACCCTCCTACCTTGTGAAAGTAGTTATTGTTGTGCACAAGTGCTGACAGCAGACATGCCAGTGACCAATCATCACTGGGATTTGTGATCATCTGACTTGGCAAAATTGTGATTTGCATTTGAGGTGTGCATTTTTGAATCAATCAACCAACCCAACCCCAGCTAAGCTAATTGTAAGTTGGGAGGGGCTGGAGAAAGACATATCGAGTTAATAGCTGAATACTGGAGAATTAAGGGAAAGAAGGAAACCGCATTAATAATGGCAGACCATGAACACCCGCACCCCTATCCCCAAACGATGCCCCAGTCGTCGGGTAACGATAGCTCGACAGTTACCTCATCATCCAATCCTTCTTCATCCACTCCGGTATCAATGGAGATTCCGGACATGGTGCCGGTATCCATTCGGACCACCCTTCCAGAGTTCCAGCATTGCTCCAACTCACTGGAGAAAGTACTCGCAGGGGTTTTATTGACATGGGAAGAGTTTCTCAATTTGTTTGATGTAAGTTTGATGTGTCATTTGTTTGTTTGTCCGTTGATATTATTCAAACTGCTAATATGGAACTCAAATAACCAATGATAGATTAATTAATAAATTGTTCACAGATTCGACCGACTGCAGAGGAGTATTTCATAAGGGGCCGCAACGGTTTGAAACATGATCTCGGAGAAAAGGTGTGGTCCCAAAATAAAGCTTATAAATATGTACTAATGTACATATCAGCTACACTTTTATACTATCTTATTTATGTATTATACAATGTATTGTTTAGCTAATTGTGAATTTGGTTGTTTTTCTTAATTGTGACCAGATTGCTGACTATGTCAATTCTTTCAAAAAGAAATTGAAGATATATCCAGTCAGTTTGGAAAGAGTAACCCCAGTTGACAACAATAAAGCTCAACAATCAAAGGCAGAAACTGCGGCTGACGTTCCATGTAATGAAATAAGGGATGCCACCGTTGATGAAAGGAGCAATGAAGCGAGTGCTCTGTATTACGATGGCCCCACTGCCAAGAAGCAGAAGCTGATCGATGCAGACAAGCGTAAAGTATGTTTCTATGATTTTATTTTATGAATTAGTGCGTATACCTAACTGAAGTTAACTAACTAGAGAATGTAATTTAAACCTTAAAATTTAGAAACATAACCGGAAGCCAAATACGTTGATGGAAGACATTGCTCAAAACATTGTGCATTCTCAACCAGTAATTGCGTCTACATTTGTTCCAACTACAGCAGCAAACCGAGTTAAGAAAAAACCCGGAAGAAAACCCAGCGTGAAACCTGAATCGTCTTCATATTCCAAAGATATTTTCCTCGACAAAAACAATCCTTCTGACAATCAGTCCGAGCTTTTAAATGTTCAAATGGGCAGCAGTATTTCGTCATCTGATAAGACTAAACAATCTCAGTTTGGTAATCCTGATCACCAACGTGAAGAAGAAATGGCAACGACCACTGGAGGGATGAGAAAAAGAGGGAGAAAACCAAAACAGAAAGCGGAGCCAATTGAAGAAACACGACGTAGCAGTAGAGCCAGTAAAACAACGAAAGAATCGGTAATTAAATATTTTACGTTTTACAAATGTTAATCTGATATTCCAAAAGCAATCCCGTGGATCTCGTGCGACATGTTACTGACATTTCTTTAAATACAGGATTCCAGTGATGAAAGTTCAGAAAGTGAGCATGAGGAAGTACCTTCAAAAGACAAGAAGAAATTATTGAAAGAACAAGTAATACAGTATTTGACTAAGAAGGTGTCTCCCCGAGCTGTAAGTGTTTTTTTTGTCATTATCGTTTCAAGTTTCAATAATATTTATTGATGCTTCAGATGTGTGGGAAAATAAATATGAATGTTGATCTTGTGATTCCAGTTTATGCGGTTACGGAATGAGTTAATGAGTCTTCGGGAACAAGAAAAATACTTCAAAGTCACATCAGTAGTACCAATGACAGCTGGAATGATGGAGCAAACGTTTTGCAGAAAGATTAATCATAAGTTTTAAAGTGCATCTTTAGTTGTTTTTCAAAATACTAGCCTATAGTTGCAATGAAGTTAAACTTGAGAAAATTATTGTTGATTACTCTGTAGTTTAGATATGTGATGTTAGTTTAGACTTACTCTGTAGTGATGTTTTACTTAACGGGATTTTATTTTAATTAATTATTTAAGGTACAGATTAAAATATCTAATAGTTCCCTTGAATTGTTTTGAGTCTTACGCATAGCAAGTCGTGTTTATTGCTATAAGTAAACTTTTATTGCTATCAAAAATATTAAACAAAAATATGTAATCCTGCATTTATTCTGCGTTGCGTTGTTTATACTAGGATGTAAGTTTAAAAGAGGCTTATTTGTAGTGAACGGTTTAACAGACTTCGTAGGCTGTGTAGTTTTTACAGTTGTGGAAGTGGTTATAATGATTGTAGGCTTAGTAGAGCACTTTCTCTGCGGGCATTCCTCTAAATTTTGAGATTTAACACATTTGTTCACAATATAAACCTGTCCGTCAGGGCAAAAATCCACTTCTGATTCTACTCCATACTTTGTTTGGATGCAGCGTGCAAAATAATCACAAACACCGGCAACTGGAAAGGATCCTACGCTAGGGCATTCTAAATTTTTCGGCAGTACCTACATAAATATGAAGTATAGATAGCAACTTATCAAATTAAACAATTATTACATAATAAAAATTATACATATGACTTTATTCAAACCTCCTTGCAATTCTCATTTAGACCGGCCTTATTTCGCCGTTTCGCACTGATGTGTAGTGAAGCCGAGTCGGATTGTAGTGTGAGGATCACTACTGCCAAGATATGCAAACTCCGAACTAACGCCATATTTGCCCAGCCAGATTGAGATCAGTTTTACTCACTACATTTTAGTTTTAATCAGAACTCGTACCAAAGAAATTATTCGGATTTTCCTTGGATTCATTTCTATTGACAGTCTACAATTATCATTTTATTGAAGTGGGTTTAAGTCGAGGAACGTTGCTCATGAAACTAAAAAGATACAGGAAAACCTTTCTATTGCTGCATTTTAATTGCAACTTGGATGGTTGGGGCATTGCGAAATCGTAACGTAACATAGCATGTAATGTTTCCCCAAACCACGGCGAATGTATTATTGCTTCAATAATCAATGCAATATTGTTTGGTTTGATGTGATGTCTTTGACCTAACAATTTAATTTGCATAATAGTAAAATACAATAATTCCACGTGTTTTCATTATATTTGCACGGGTGGAGACGGAATGAAGTCAAAATATCTTATGAATATGATAATATATACTAACTGTTGAGCCATATGAATTAATTGGAATACATTTAGCCATCACTTGGTGGTTCAAAGTTCTTGGTTAATTAATCTTTGGCAAAATATCTGTATATGAATTTGTTTTTTTAATTCGAATACCATACTTATTGCATTACAAGTTACATCAGATATTGTGCAGTGAATACTAATAATGACAATGACAAATAACCAATATGCATTGAAGAGCCTTGGTTCTTGGGCAGCGATTGACCTTGAACTGACTGCAACTGTTCGGAATGTACTTCCTGGACTTGGGCAGTTTCAGTTGAAGAAGTGCTAGATTTTATATAAAATAAAATGAAGTACATACTCAATAAATAAAAACCACGTGTATTACATTACGGATGAACGAATCGAATCGAATGCTTTAAAGAAAGTCTGAATCGACAATGTTGGACGTGGAAGAACTTACTTCTCTTGAACAATTCCGGTTGACTCGTCAGTGTTTTCTGATGCGACTGAAGTCTCCGGAGTTGAAGGTTGTGTAGTCGTAGTGTAACTTACCGTTTCGAAATGAGCACTTCCGCTGGCATGCTCATCATCATCATTACTCGATGTAATATCGTTGCCAGTGTCATTTGCACCTGAGTTAATATAAATC
>JAQGAI010000566.1:0-19235 GCA_034696905.1 Lepidocyrtus violaceus
TAAAATCATTTTTAAATAACGGTATTTCCCAATTAAAACTGAATTGAGAATTGCAACACCCTCACTTGAATAACAGTATAATAACGCTTAAAACTAACTCATATCATTAATTCTTTATGATTCCAGGCCAGGCCTTACCTACAAAACCTATACGGGCATCTCCAGTTTTCGCAACATCGAAACCTTCGCCAGCCGGACCTGCGCCGCCGCCCTTGGGTGTGATCAATTCACGACGAAGCTTTGCCAATCTGGCCTTCAACAATCCTATATGACCCGCTGTTGCCTTATTCTTTTGGGTCCTTGCCATCTATAACACAAATTGAAAAATAGCAGAAGAGTTTTATTAATCATAATATGTGATAATCAATTATTGTTTCAATTTCAAAGTGCTTCTTCGTCCACGTTCCTCATTCATTCCAGCCCTACATACAATTAGGCATCAGTGATTAAATTAAATAATCAATTAATACTAAATACTCACCTCCCCCTCAATTTGAGCAATTTTTTCCAGAATCGTACTCATCTTGCTTATCGATCGCTACAAGCACGCTAATGGACAGCAAAAACAAACCTCCAACCTGTGAAATTAATACATAATAAATTAATTACTTCTGCCACCGGAAGAAACATGCATTATTTATTTAACACCTGAGTATTAAATAAAATACTTATTAAAGAGTGAAGAGAGGAAAAAAATCCATAGCTTTGTAAACAACGCATTTAACTTACTTTATAATATTTAACTGCACTTTTACCCCCACCCACACCAGCAGCCGGTACTTTTTTCAAAACTTAAGTTTATCACTTGACCACACCACAAAACCTTGATTTTAAAAACTACACACAACTTTAAACACTTGAAAAATTAGCTATATCTTTATAGTTGTATTTAATAGCGTATAAAATTGGTAAAAAATAATTTTTCAGTGGGGTTGACGGTTAACTGTCAACTGCTAAAAGAGCGAGAAGCTTTTATTTTGTGGAAATGTGCAATGTTTTTGTACACAGGTTGTTCAAGTCAAATCCTTGCCAAATGCGGTTTTATATGGTCCTCCAGCTGATACCGTCTCAGACTGCCCCAAGATATGGGAGAGAGAGAACAAAGACAAGCTCCTACTGCTCGATGCTCAATGAGAATGCTTCTTCGCTTCTCACAAATTGCATGGGATCGGGATGCGGATGGGAGGAATCGGATGGGGAGACGATTTATTGCAGAAACATTGCTGAAGTCGAATTGTTAATTAAAAAACTGAAAATGTTTAAATCATCTATGTAAAGTAAAATGCTGCATTATGATATTCATGTTGAAGTAAATGTTTCATGAAGCAATTTAGGAAGCTCTACTTCGTTCAGCTTTCTCCCCAATTTTCAATTGACAATCGGTTTTTGTTTTTAACGTTCATTATTTCGTAATTAATTACTATTCTATGCATCACAAATGATGATCGTTGGTTTATTAATTAAAAAACGGAAGTAACATAAAAATAAAACTAAGAAATGTAAGTTACAAACATGAAATGTAATACTTGTTGTCACTTTTACACATCACCTTCCTTCGGTTTCTTCTTCTCCTTTAAGTGTACCTCATCTGACAATGGGTTCCCATTCGTTTCCTTCATCATGAAGACAACAAGGGAGCCGGCGACAGCAACCCCAGCGAATATAAAGAAGGGGAAGGCAGGCCACCCTTTAAAAAAGAGAATTAAAATTAAAACCGATTTCCGGGTAATGTCATTGCAAGTCAAGGCAGTTGTAATTGTAAAATAAATTAGAATTTTATAAAAGCCTACTAGAGCCAAGGTAAACCAGCTGGGGCGTTACGAGACCAGCAACGTTAGCTCCAATACCACCAAATCCAAGACCCATAGTTCGAACAGCGGTTGGGAAGGACTCTCCAGATAGTAGTCGGGCGGATGCTCGACATGAAGCCATTCCAAGGAGGCCACAGAAGCATCCAACCAAAATGATGTTGTGATTTACGTGATGCATCACAAGGAAGAAAACGGCTAGTGTGACGAGAAAGGAGGCGCTGAAGGACATGCTCGCCAAGACTGCCCTTCGTCTTCCAAGCCTGGAACAAACCATGGAATATTTACAGTACAGTAAAAAGATCCCTTAAGTCTCCAATAAATCGGAAGGCATGTGGGGGTGGATTTAATTAATTTAATTACCAATCACAAATTAGGAACGATGCTCTTTGTCCAATTGCATTTGCCAATCCAACCAACGCCAGATTGATGTAAGGATCTCCGGGGACGTTCCTAATATTATAAGTGATTCCATAATACGCCACGTTCCATGAGAACCATATGGCGCACAAATACATGGAAGTGGTCAGTAGCGATCTGTTTTTTACGAAGTCGATATAACTCATCCGTTTTTGTTGCTGCGAAGACATGGCCAGCTCTTCCTGCTTTCTCAAAGCTTCCAAGACATTCATGGAGACTGGCTCTCGTCGATTGACCTTCGCCATGTAGTTCAGAACAGCGTGTGCTTCCTTCATTTTCTTGTTGCGAAGAAGCCAGCGGGGGCTTTCGGGCAGGAAGCTTTTAAAGAAATTAATGATAATTTTAGAAAGATTTTGCAAGGAAGACTAATTATGAAAGAGAAAAGTAGACTGGAACTCGAACTCACAAGTAAATTGGAATGATGAGAAGGTATGGAGTCAGCGTGGCTAAATAGAGCATTCTCCAAGAGCGGATGAAGTACCCAAGAAGAGCTAGAAGCATGATTCCTTCTCCTAATAGATTCAAGAAGAGTTAAGTAATTAAGTATGCTACTTTCTCTGCATTTAAAAAATAATTATTCACTGCAAATTAATACCCATTGGTCCCACGCAGTTTGCAATGGATCTCCATTTTGGCGTCATGAATTCCATCACTGCCATGCAGCAAACATTCATATGACCTGAAATGATTTCAGTAAAATAATTTACTATTGAAAGCCATTTTCTTAAAACTTTGCCAATGTCCATAAGTACTACTAAATAAGTAAACTTTAGTTACCACAAAATGCAGCTCCAGAAACAAATCGTGCAAAAGCATAAAAATATATCGAAGGGCTCATTGCCGACAGGGTGGTCCCGATAGCCATAAAGACCAGAATCATGAGATATGACCTTCGCCTTCCATACCAATCCGCCAACTGACTCACCAAAATGTTTCCAAATATCATGCCAGCCATTAGGAGACTTGTGAATACGTCGGGAATCCAAGCTCTGTCACATCTGAGATCCCACTGACGAGATTTAAATGGAAGGAATGGAATTAGAAATAAATTTTCCTTAGAAAGACTAAGACTAAACTTAATGGCTATTGATTAGTTAACTAATAATTTAATACCTCATCAACAATTGACTCATATTTGAAAGGAGAGTTCAACATGTCTTGAAAGCTGTCGAAGAACGACTGAGCTGAAATTGAGACCACGGACGGAACTGTCGGCTCAGTGCTGTAATTTGTAGCTTCACTCCAATCCACGGTGGTGGAGTATTCCAAGCTGTCTGCCTCGGTGGTAGTGAATATGGTTTCGTTTGCCCCCACCTCTGTACAGTTTGCAGTTGATGTTGATCCTAAATTAAGAAGGAATTATAGCACACACTATGCCTTGTATGCAAATTGGAATCTATAAGATCTAGGGTCTAGGGTCAAGAACATGTCATTTTACTTCCGACAAAAACAGATATAAAGACCACGAATGCGCAGGCAATCTCCAGCAATAGGTATGAGCAGAGGGTGAGTACCTGGAAGGGTCCAAAGCACCCTATTCAAATGAGAGTAAAAATTTAGCTATTTACATAAAGAGAAATTATTTAATTTTTTCAAAATATGATTAGAAATATACGGCTTGCCTAATTTCTCCAAAATATCCTCGAAAGTTATGTGAGCCAACGGCGGATCAGGCGGCTCTGGATTCCCTTCCAGACTCACGTTTTTCGACGAAAAAACTGCTGCCTTGTCAAATGGATCTTTTTTCTCCTGTTGGGTTCCTGGGGCATTCTGAGACTTTTCTGAGATTGGGATATTGTCAGACTTTTCAGAAATCTGGGGAATGTCGAAAGTAGCAATGAATCCCATTTTTAAATGAATTAACTGCTACTCCGGTCTACTTTAATATAAAGTGTTTAAAATCGTAGAATTAAAAAAAAATATCTTGAGACTCCTCAGTCTTCACAGAATAGTATCTTGGTAGGTTGACTTTTAGCTGGAAAATGGTAACAAAATGCTAACCGCCTCATATTATATATTCGAAGGAAAATGGTGTGAAAGGTAAAGTAATTTCCACTATTACATAACCATCAAGATTGTCTAATCTTGTTTCATTTTGATCTGTAATTTGTTGCAGTTTGTGATAGTGCGAGATAGTCACGTGACGTGACTACCGTTTAAAAGTCACCCACATCACATCACATAATATCTCGGTATTCTCGGCTCATGATCACTCTGGAAATACTTTCCTCGGATAATCACGAGATTCCATACTGTATCCTATCCCATTGTATGGGTTCATGGCTCGTGGACAGTAATTGGACGGAACAGTGTAGCTATCAAATTTTGAAGGTTTGAAATAAATGTTAAAATTCTCCTTCATACGCAAACCCCGATGTCAATATACCTACTCAACTTTTTCCATCTCTCGTAAACCTCATCTGTGACGCGGTGATAATGATTGATTTAATCCTTTGTCTTCGCTCTTAAATTTTTATAATAATAACGAAAGGTGAACTTCATTCATTATTGTGCATACTTCATTGTAAAGCGCGGTAGGTCGTGACATTAATTTTTAATGTTGGAGCTTTTTCCTTTGCGCATTTGAAACATTCTAGGTTTTGCATCTCGCTTCGAAATTGTATGAGCTTAAGCTTAAATGCTTGGAAACTTCCCCATGATATACTTTCATGAATTATCGTAGGTGTTGGCTCGTCAGAGTTTCTCACAAAATTGACAGAAGAATTAAAATAACGCTTAATGTTCGGTTAATCCTTGCGGGAAATGAACTTGTTTGATAGACGGATGGAAGGTGGAATGAATGAAAGAATTGATTTAACAATTTGCTCAAAACAAATAATGCATTATGCATTATGTACAACGTGTGAATGTTTGATTAGTTTGATTTTCTCGTCAATTTATTTGCTACATTTACAGAATCCTTTTTAACGATCCAAGAGCTCTCTCCAGCTACGATAAAAAAATATAATAGGCAAATTTATGATTTGTTTGTTGGGTGCGGGCAGCCAGGGCTGCGGTATACTCTGATGACGATTATAAACGCACACTAGTGGAGCATTAGCTCAAAGCGGTTTTATTGTTTCGGATTTATTACTTGTAAATCGTTAGTTAAATTAAACGTTAAAGTTTAACGGTATCACGTGTCCTTATCAAAACGGACAACATAATGGCTTCCTCATGGTCATATTCATGTCATGGGGTAAAATGTTGCGCTGCCTTGCACACATACTGATTATGATAATGTAACTGAACCGGGTTTTATACGGCACGCATAAAACATGACTTATGCAAAAGTGGAATGGAAGTTAATGACCCCATAATTTTGGAGGAAAAAATCCAGCTTAATTAATTAATTACTATTTTAAATGTTTTAAATACTTGAGTGCTGCCACCAACTCCAAAATTCAGTCGAGCACGCCGCTGCCAGCCAGCCTGCTGCTGGCATCATTCCAGGACTCTGTTAAAATAAAATCTTTTGAAAACACAACAGATTCAAGCCTTTCCAGGATTTCAAAATGCATCTCTTCTCATGCAGCTTCTTTGTTCATCCATGCATCGCATCCAACCCGACCCATCCCCACATCCCATCATATATCATCCCTCTGAAAAACCTTCCATAAGCAGATAAAGCTCCTTCTCTACTTCTATTTATAGATAAGTTTAAAGAATTTGGGCAGGAAATGGAAGATGGAACAAGCCCAGCCCACATTCCTCCAACTCCAAAGCAAAGCCCCCTTTTCAAACTTCCACAATAAAGATATCTTTCCAACTTCCAAGATTCTATTTTGGAAATGTAAACTGATACGTATACGCATGTCTTACGCAACGCAAGGAAGCGTACACACATAAGCATTGCATTCATTTCACTATGCATTTCATATCGCTGCATTGCATTGCATAATATTGCATTGCATTCTTTCTGGTTGTTTACGGACGCTTACGAAAATGCACAAAGAGCGGAGGGAGAGAGCATAAAGCAATGGCTTTTGTCTTGAGGAGAGCCTTTCCGCTTCATATGAATATGGTGGGAAGGGAAATGTGTTGGATCTGTTGACTGTTATGATCGGGTCGGGTTGGCTGATGTTGTTGTTGCTGTCCAGTGCAGTTCAGTTCAATTCAAGTGTAGCTTTTATACGCAGGTGTAGATGGGACCAGACAGAAAGTCTTTTGGGTTTTGCTTGGTTTATATTTGGGAAGTGTCATTTTAATATTTAGTTAAATTATCTTAAATGTTGTTTCAGTAATTTGGTATGATTTCAAGTAAGTTAATTGATATGAGGCAAGCAGTTAATTTTTAAATTGAGTTTCTTGGTAGAAAGGCCAAGAAGTGAGAAGTGTCAACAAAGGAAATCACGTATATGCTAGTCAGTTTCACTGCCTGAGAGGAAGTATTAAGTTAAGTTCTAGCATTAATTGTGCTGCTAGTTAAAAGATGACCAGGACCAAGGACAAGGATTCTACTACTGCCAGTTCCCGTTCGGTGGGACCGAAAGGGAGTAATCTTCAGCCGACGAAGTTGTCATCTAGACGTAAGTCATTTTCAATTTTTGTGTTTGTCATTTTTTGGTATTTAATGTTTCGTTAAGTTACACTCACTTACTTGGTCCGCATACTAGATTGCTTGATTTGATTGAACATTGAATGACAATGATTGATTTGATGTTGATTTGCTCGATTCCATTTAGGAGGTGAAGCTGCTGATGGAGGAAAAACCAAGGATCTCAAACCACAACGCACCATTCCCAGGGATATGTTCCTTCCCAGCACCCTATATCATTCGCCACCTGAGTCTAAGGAAACCGTTGGGGACAGTGGCAAAGAAAATGATCATAACGGTCGTGGGGACATAAAGCGGAAGATAGATATTGCTGTCGCCCAACACTTCGTACATGATCGAAAACAGGCAGCGCCCAGTAAAGTTGGGCTGGGGTCGGTCCTTTTCAATTTGAAGCCGCATCATTTTTACGACAGCAAAAAGTCAGGGGCTATTGGAATACCCGACTACTACCGGAAGAAATATCCAAACATAGCGAAATTCCACAAGGTCAAGGGGAACGGTGAAGATGACTTTAGGGAGGATGCCACGTTGGGCTTATGTAAGAGTTTGAAAACACTTTCGATCTTCCGGAAGGAAGATGAAGAAGATGAGAAGGAGAACAAGGAGGATGTTCCGAAGCAAGTTAAGTCGAAGAAGGGGAAGAATTTAATGCAGCAGGCATTTAAGAAACTGGTATCTCAGAGGATCTCATATGAATCTGGACAGAAGGTTACCGTCTTAATTGACGAGCTTAAAAAGAAAGATTTTAAGAAGCCAAGCAGCGAGGTTCGGAAAGCAGGGGTGCGGAACTGGAAGTCACCGGCGGGGGTCGGAGATATCCATAACGGGGTATTGCGGAATCTGTTTAGCTGGTCATTACCAACGTCCACAAGATGGAAGGAAGTTGACGAGCGAATCGCACGTTGGAAGAAGATGTCTAGTGAATGTAGTGTCGACATGGAGGTCTCGGTGGAAGAAATTGCAGAGCAGTTGAACATCACGGTGGAGGAGTTGAGACAGTTGCAGTTTCATAAAAGTTTTGGGAAGGTTCTGGACGTTCTGAACGGGCATATTTGCCACTCTAGTCTGCCATGTAAGTAGCCTAGCAGAACGGGAGATTTTTTTTAATGAAGTTAATTTGGTGATCTTTTGAATCTTTAAATTAAATTATCAATGTTACTTTACCTTATTGTAGGGTTAACTTCACTGGCTGCAGTTTCAGAATTGCAGAAAGGAAATCTTGTCGGTGCCACTAAAACTGCGGCTGAAGGTCAGGGGACGTTCGTCCACAGCGAAATCATAGATAAACATATTTGTTATATCAGGTAAATTGAAACAAAAAAGTTACATTACATGTTAGTATAAAAAGACGATTTGTTCAAAACTAAAAAAAAAAAACTTTTAATTCATATTTAATTATATTTCACTGTAGCCGGAACGAAGATTTTTGCTCCGTTGGGAATCAACGTTCTTCCTTCTCTCTAAAGGCGGAGTTATTTCGTAAGCAAATTCAGGATACAATATCATTCGGTGCGGAATCTGAAAATTCTAATTCGGCGTTTACTGACATAATTTCATCATTTAATCCGGGTGCGTTCAAGTTTCTTATTGTTATTTATTTATTAGTATTTAAATGGGATATACTAATTATTAGTAGTTACCTTACGGTGAATTTTTTTTACGCTTAATTATTTACAGATTGGAATATCGTCCAAATAACGGCTTTGCTTAATTCAAAGAACCGGTTTGGAACAGATATATTCGGAAAACGCAGCATTCCTCAACTTCTCCTTAGTGCTTTGGCTCATGTTCCGGTAAGTTTGAGTTTCATTTGTACCTATACCGAATAGGATAATACGCATAGACAAAGCCGTGTGTGCTTTGTCTATGGATAATACGGTTTACTTACTGCGAAATTGACGTGGCAGTGTCCCTTGACTTGACTTGATTCTATTGTTGTGCTTTCTATTTGCAGAGCGATAGTAAAAGGAGCATATTCACAGCCTTTTGTCACGATGCGCCGGTTTATGAAGGCTCCATGATGAGCCTCGGTATTATGGAAGAATTCCAAAAGATTCTGGATCGTAATCTTGTGATCAGCGATGATTCCATCGTTATCTCCAGAAGAAATTATTGGGAGGAGAGGAACAAACATAATCAAGCAATGAAGGTAGCGAACCCAATTACATATTACATCTATCTCTTCATACCGATAAGATAAAATATTCTTGCATTTTAGTTTCTTTCTCATGAGCTATGCTATGGGAAAACAGTTGAACAGGATCAATAAAATTTATTATGTGTAATTAAATTATCATTAGAGCGTTATTGAAGCAATGGAGGAAGAATGGATAGGCCCATGGAATTTTCTACTGCCAGGACACACAACCGACACCGATCTTCAAGACAAAATTCGTACCAAAATTGTCAATCCTTCCGCGAAAAAGTATCATCTGTCCTCTGCTCAAAAACTCGTATTGTACAAACTCACAGAGAACTACAAATATCTTCATTCCACCATATCTTCAGCCCTGGAGACCGTTACAGCTTTCATTCTTGATGTGCCAGAAGCTGGACTAACTACACTTTGTAAGAAGATAAGAGACATTGGAACGGAAGTTCCACTGGACAAAAGACATCCCACAATACTAGTACTGGATCAAGATTTGGAAATATATCCTTGGGAATCTATGAGCTGCCTTGTTAACACGGATGTCACCAGAATGCCTTCATTGAACTTAATTCGAAGCAACTATAACTTTGTCACGTCCTTACGAGCTTCATATCCAGATATAGTGGACAGTAATAACTGCACTTTTGTCCTAAATCCGGATGGGACACTACCAAATGTACAAAAACGACTAGAAAAGTATTTCTTAGATCATAAGCAATGGGTTCCGGTCATCGGCCGTGCGCCACAAACAAAGGAAGTACAGGAATGTTTGGAAAATCAACATATATTTTTGTAAGGGAAAGTTAAATTTCAATTAAAAAATATGCAGTTATACTACTTTCTATTTTTATTTGTAAGAAACTGACAAGGCGATTCATTTTTGTAATGGGTTTTCAGATACAATGGCCACGGCGCAGGCTCCAACTTTTATCCAGATTACGCAGTACAAAAACTTATATGTCGAGCCGTGCCATTGTTAATGGGATGTGCTAGTGCTCAAGCTCACTATTCTGTTCCACGAGCTTATGGATCGTCTACAATACACAGCTACTTTATAGCAGGATGGTAAGCGCTATTATTATATTAATTATAATGTTCCAAAATGCTAAAAGTGCACTTGCACTAATAATCATGGTGCAATAATAATGTCTTTGTTTTAGTCCAAGTGTCATTGGATATCTGTGGGAGGTCACTGATGCTGAATGTGACCGAATTACAGTGGATCTCATTGAACGATGGCTCCCTGACAGTAACATTCGTCCACCTAAGATACTATTTTTTGACCAAGATGCCCCTAGAGATAAAGAAAAACGTTTGTCGACTGCGATGAGGATATCTCGCAAGGCAGCCACCCAATTTCTAACGGAATGTGCCATAGTATGCTACGGATTACCAATAAATACTCAGGACTGATTTTGGATACAAAGTAAACCGACGTATACAACGAAAATATTTTTAAGTCCACAGTATTTAATCAGCGTCAGTTGAAGTAATTTTTAAATTAAATTATTTAATTTATTTGCATAAGTATATAGAGCTGTAAGTTTGTCCAGAAGTCTACATATCCAATTTTTGGGTTTTGATTCAAATGCACAGCTCACAAAGCAAAGATACGGTTCAACCTGTGTTCTTAAAAAATTAAACGATGACAATGTTAATTTAGTAAACTAAATGTGTGTTTAAAAAATACTGGATTATTTTTTACTAGAAACAAAAATACAGGTAATTTTTCAAGTTTGTATGTCCAACCGTTTTATATATAAGGAATAAATTAACAATAATTTCGTATTTTACAGTTTTTCTTTACATATCGAATTATGCACATGTAGTTGGATGGCCTTTATGCAAGTTGTACTTTATTACACTATAATCATGGAATTGATCGTGTTTAATGCAATAGCAAGCCCGATTGGTAATATTTTTTACCAAGTTATTATTATTATTTGTCAAGCTGAACAATCTGCTAAAGTAATCGGCAGACAAATGTATACAATGAGATTATGTTAACTTAAGAAACTTCCAGGGTTATTCTATCGGATGCTCATCAGCACGATTACAAATTACGATTTAAAGCGAACAAAAATAACTTATAGCTTACATAACATTTTAACTCTTTTACAAATAGCCATACCCCGTATTAAGCAAGCAAAATGATTTTAGACTGCTAAGAAAAATATTCGCATCACGTAAATCACAAAATATTTACGATCCACCTGGTGGTGGTGGAGGGGGAGGTGGAGGAGGAGGGGCATAATTTTGCCAAAACATAGGAGGTGGATGATTCGGAGCCGAACCTCCATTACCGCCCCACTGATTATACGACGGCATTGGAGGCGGCTGATAGTAGTTTCCCCAGGGAGACTGACGGTTGTTATCACTTCCAGGCGGAGGTGGTTGACCACCACCCCCAGGAGTTGGAGGCTGGGAAACTCCAGCAGGAACAGCACCCCATCCTGGCGGAGCTGAGGTCATTGATGGAGGATGATAACGAGAGTGAGATGAATCTAAAAATGGTCCAGATTGCTAATTAAGTTGTGAGTTCGAAAAAGGAAACATAAACACAAAGTCAGTTAGATAACATGTTAAATTACCGTGATTACGAGATGTCGGTGGAGGGGGTGGTGGGTTCCTTAAAACACGATCACCGTCCCTATCCCTACTGTCCCTATTATTAGAGCTGGAATGGCCTGAAGACGACGATCCCATTAAAGCTTTCAACGGGCCTTTATTTTCGAATAGTCTCGGAGCAGATCTGAATCTACTTGTTTGTGATGGCTCTGGTTTTGGAAGTTCTCCCTCTCCGAGTTCAGCCATTAGTGATAAATACTCCTCGTCAATTTTTGCATGATTACCTTCACCAGAACCTCCTCTCCCTGAAGGGCCACCTTCTCCTGGTCGTTTTGACCTAAAATTACATCAAATAAAATTAAAGATTATAAATCGCACTACAACAACTGATTGTAAATGCTGTTAGTTGTTAAATGAAGGACTCAAATTCAATTACTTGCAATCCTTAGAAATATGGCCAGAAGATCCACAAACCGTACAAATGACAGAATTCGTAATATTGGGTTTGTCCGGGCAGTTCCAGGTCCTGTGCGATGTTGCGCCACAATTACTACATTTAGGGCCTTCCCCTTCCCTTAAAGTCCCATTTAGCAAAGCAAGTTCCCGTAACTGCGTCTTCCTCAAATCATTTTGACTTTCCGGCATGTCTATCCCCTGTCGTATTATATCTTTGATTTTTTCACAAGCCTTTTTCACAGATTCTGGATTATTTGAGGTTACGTAAGCATGTAGCGGCTCATCTTCACCTGTTGGGAAAATATGTAACATGAATTACTATTAGATAAATAAAAATCTGTGGAATACCAAATATTTTGAATTCAGTTAATACCTGGAAGGGGATGTCCTCCGCCAGCTTTCCCTCCAACCTTTCCTTCCTTCACACTTCCTTTGCCTCTGATAATAATCTTTGCTCCTGAATCCTTTTCCAGGCCTTTGAGAGTATTCCCCCTAGGTCCTATGAGCAATCCCACAAAGTTTATTTCAGGATGTTCTTCTTGTGGGATCGATACCCGGTCCACAATTTTAACCATGGGTGCCCTATTCACAAAATAGTAAATAGTTTTAAGATTCTATTTTAAAAATTGTCCAGCATTTTTTTTTGGTCACCTTGCTAATCAATACGCAGTTACCTGTAATCCGATGGCGGCTTATAGTCTGGATTTATCTTCATCAGTTTCTGAATAACCTTGTGTCGCTCTTCCTCCAGCTTCTTTCGAGTCCGATATTCTCGTGTATTCAGCCGCTTTCCATCCGTACCATAAATTGGCTCCGGAGAAGGGGATCTACAGAAAAAAATAAGTGAATCAACTGAAACTAACAATTTACGAAATGACAAAATGGTTAGGACAGTATGGAATAGGTCAGCCAATCCTCAAATTGCAAAGATCATATTCTTTACAACAGCATAATTAGTTGCAGTTGATTCACTTTACATCTGCAAAATTCTTGTAAACACAACACAATACATGCCTTTTAAAATACGGATAAAAATTACTTGATAAGATCTTTTCTTTAAAATAAATACATGATGACTTGTTAAAAAGCTATTAAAGTGGTCCAACTCAGAGTTGGAAATATATGCTGACGCAGCAGCAGTCAGGAGTCAAACCGACCTTTCTTCTGGATTGCTGGGGATACCTAAATCTCCAGTCCGGAGTTTTCTTGTAAGTTCTTCAATTTGAAGTTGAGCTGAATTTCAATCAATTTTGAAGTGATTAGAGTGTCCAACCATAAGGAAAACAGAAAAAAGATAGAGAGACATAATTAGTCATTGTTCATTTTTTTTTACATAAACAGGCATAACAGCTAAGAGGGCGGTTTTATAATAGCAGCCTGTCGCGCTCGCTTTGACGGTCAGCAGTGTTTGTTCGTTAGCTCTGGAATTCACGTATAAATTCAGGTTATCATATTAAACATTATATTCCCAGACATATTGAGTTCCTACATGGTAAAAAATAATTTGTAAAAAAATCCCTAACTAAAACATGCTACTTTAAACATTGTTTTAGCTATACATATTCTTGGACTATACATTATCCCCCGTCATTGTCATGCTAAAACAAAACAACGCACACTGAAAGCAAAGAAGTGCATTGCATTGTGTTGCATCGATTAAATTATGTATTAATTATCCTGTAAAAGAATAATTTTTAGGATTAGTTATCCATTTTTCTGTTCCTGCGCTAAAAATAAAAAGTTATCGTTAAAAAAGACACAGACAATTATTTTTTTTCGATTCAATAAAGACATTGAATCGACATCGATCGCTGTCGTTGCCTCCTTCGTAAAGATAAGTATATATTACGAAAGAAATGTGATTAAATAGTTAAACATCCAGGGGATAAATAAATAAATAAAATTATTTCTTGAAGTTTGTGTGTACGCTGGTACACACTGTCTGGTACAATTCGAGAAATGGCTGACCTATTCGGTGCTATTAGAACGATTTTTTAGTCTTTAATGTTTCATTGATTGTAATTGATTTTAAAAAAACGTTCCCATAATTTACCTATATACGCTTCCGTTTGCTCAGGGGTTAAATCCGCCGGTAGTATTGTTGGCATTCCTGGAATGATTGCCTTCTCATTTTCAGCTCCCAACCAACGGGACCTCCGCTTTTTACGGCGGAGTTCCCTACTGTCAGATCCACTGGCTTCTTGGCTGTTGTTACTGTTGGAATTGCTGTGCTCTGCAAAATGTAGTAATAAAGTTTAAAAATAAATTTTCATTCCGTTTAGTTCGAATCGAATAACTTACTATGAATAATGTAAATTATTTCTATTCCAAAGTATTTACCTTGCTGAGGTTGACTTCGTTTCAGTGATACTCCAACTCCAGAATCAAACCTTGATAATACCTGCACCTGTGGTGACAGGGACGAATTACCTCCATAATCCGCCGGTATCGGCATTGATGACCATCTCGACTGAAACTCCTGAGAAAATTTTGAAGGGATGGAGGCATACGAGTTACTCCCATTCCCATCGTGATTGCGACCAGTGGATGATGGAGATGGAGATTCCTTTCCTCCCGATTGTCCCGATAAGTACGAAGGATTTAGTAGACTTCCTCCACCGATCAAGCCTGTATCCCCAGCCCCGCTTCCAGATGAGGACGGCCAAGGTCGGCGATCACCCAAAGGGACTTTATTCGGATCGTCTCTGTAATTCCTTGACATGGCTTCAGAATGCTCTGGACTTCCGGGGGGTGACCTTTTAACCTTTATTAATAGCCACCTGCAAAATAAAACCAAACAAGCAAATAAATTGATATAAATAAACAAATACGATTTATCATGCATAATCTGTTACACAAAGATAAATACAAAACTTGGAAAAAAATTATACCCTCCTTTCCAAAGTGCTTCAAAATTAAGTTTCCCTAAACACTCTACACTTTACACACACCACAAAAGCAAGACTCCATTTAAAATTAGTTGCCCTTCTTTGGGCCACTCCTAAAATATTAAGGGATGCGTTTGAAATATAGTTACATTAAAAACACTTCCTGTTACTATAAAATCGTTTGTTTTGATCAGCGAAGCAAAAAAGCAAGACAAAAAGATTGAGCTAGACTCTTCGCCTTTCTCCCTCAGCTTCATCGATTCCCATTCCCGATTTCCACTTATATAAATCTCGCATCGCATCGTCTCATGCACTCCTCTCCTCCATCGCTCCATCCACCCACCTCCACCACTCCACCAAAACATTTCATTCTTATAGAGGAATAGGAATAAGCCAGTTATATATCTCTGTAACTTGTGGAAAGTGTAAGTAGTTGTTTAGAAAAAGCCATATATATCGATCAAGAAACAAGAGACGTTCGCGTTCCTTTTCGGTATTCGGTATAGCACAGAATGGAAATGAAGAAATATGTTATTCCGTTTTTGATAGAAGTCATATCATATCATCATGAGTCTCTCCTCCGGATCGGATCTATCTTGTGAAATATGACGCGATCAGGCCATTTGCATTAATGTCATGTAGTTTTCTCTCTGACGAGAAGGAACGAACGTGGCCACGGATGAGCATGAAAATTTTAACTGGCTTAAATTTTTAAAGTAATGTAAAGTTAAGTATACAAAGGAAGGTGAAGGTTTCATTTCATGAAGCTTACCTTACAATAAATGGGGCAATATGTGACATTGACAGATATTTTCTTTGATAAAATATTCAAGCGAAAGCGTTTTAATATATTTTTACGGACAGGAAGGACATAACTTAATTTGGCGAAGAGGATTATATACAAATAGATGTAAATATAAATATACAGATTATCATTTATAACAATTTATGTTAGTTTTAATTGAGTAACAAAACGTAAAACGGGTATAAGTGGTCCCAGTCTCAAACCGAACAAGTTGGGGTAGTAAAACGCGCAACAGACTTCTAAAAATACTTAAAATTAATAACGTACTTGCTAGCAAAACGACCACATAATAAATTGGTTAGAACTTGCGAGTTGAAAAACGGCAGAGATTTGATTGTTAATGATTACATAATAAACTATTACATACATATACGATTTTAAATAAATGACGAATTCGACAGTAATTATGTATGATTATGTACTACATGACAATATCAAGGAAAGCGGACATTTTCCATTTCTATAATTTAAAAAATTAAAGATTGGGATGATCTTCGTCTGGCTGAGTATCTCCAACATCATTGTTGTTCAACGCAGAAGCGTCGTCGTCTTCTGAAGTGACTTGTTTTGAGTCAGCCTCCGCCTCCAAAGCTGGACTGGCATGCAATTCGGTTCCTTCCTGACCATCACCCTCTCCAGTGGCCTGAGTTTCCCCCTCCATCACAACCGATGACTTTGATGGACTTTTTAGGCAATTTCCATCCCCAAGTGATGGACTTTCCCCATCTGTCGTAGCGGACGGCTTTGATTGGCTGTTCAAGCAGTTTCCACAAAGTTTGCAGCAATCAAACTTCAAACGTTTCTGAGTTTTCCATTCATCAATGAGCCTCTCCAAATGTGAGATCTGCAAAGTCCTCTCCTCCAAAACTTGCACAAATCCTTGCAATTTAATTCGATGGGACTCGTCTGCCTTATCTAGCTTCGATGTAAGCGCTTCTATTTCTCGTTTGTACTCTTCGTTTACTGCGATTTGGGATTTTAGTGCGAGGCTTGATTTATCCTGCTCATTCTGAAAGGTAGAAAGCTGAGCTTTGACGGTTTCTAATTCCTTCTCCAGTTCAGCAGCTTTGTGGGAATGTGGACAATCATTACATGCATTGTCAAAGCGATGCTGATTCATAATCGGTTTTTCTGTTATCGTTGATACTTCTCTGCTTATTGGAGACATTCTGCAATTTTTCATTTGTTCGCCAAGCCGATCCACTGTTTCCTGAAGCTGCTCAGTTGTCACTTTCAGCCGAGCACATTTTTCCTGTTCCAGGCGAAGACTTTCATGAAGATCCATTTTAGATTTCATCTCGGATTTGAGCACCGTTTCCAGGTGGCTCATTTGTACTTTCATGGCAGACTCTATGGACTCTGCTTTCTCCACTTTCTCCGTGACGGAAAATGCCTTCTTGAGTAAGGAGTCATTAGTTTCTTTCAAAATGTTGTTTTCTTCCTGTAGGGAATTAATCTGTGCTTCCAGTTCCTTCAACTGACTTAATGATGATGTGGCATCCTCCATCTGCTTTTGGAGCATTATATTCTTCTGATGCTCCTCACCCAACTCCTCTTGAGCTTCCACTAGTTGCGCTTCCAACTGGCCAGCATTTTCTGTCGCTGCAGCGAGACGAGATTCCAATCCCTGGCATTGTGCTTCCAAGGTGGACAACCAACTCGCAGTTCTACGGGATTCCCGCTGGAGTCTAATTAGCTGAATGTTATCGGACAATTGCTTCTTCTTCTTGGACATGTCTTGCTCTTTACCCAGTTGGGATTTAATCTTGAGGATTTCTTCTTGATGTTCTGCATCTTTGCTTTTGGAATCTTCCTTTGCCTTCTCCAGCTCCTCTTCAGTTGTGGTGAGACGTTGTCTGCAATGCTTGAGTTGATCTTCCAACGCTTGATTTTCAGCTTTTGCCTCTAGAAGTAATTCTTCCACTCGGTCAGCAAAATTCTTGTCGATGAGAAGATTTCCTCGGGAAGACGTGGCTGTGCTTGGTCTGGGTGGCTGTGATCCAGCATGTTCCGAATTCGAACGTGACTTCTTCAGTTTAGAATGGGATGTTGTGGCCGTTGAAGAAGAAAGCATAGAACCCTGTCGGGATGGAGTGGCATGGTTATGATGATGGAGAGGAAGGGGATGATGAGGGATTAATTTCGTATACGAGGTGAGCTGCTGCTTTGAGACCTGTAGTTTATCCCGTAGATTGGAAACTTCATGCTCTAAGTCTGCAATTCTAGCCTTCTGCTCATCTAATAGGATCTCTTCTCGTTTCGATTTGTTACTCCTTTCACTTATCACACGTATGAGCTTTGTTGCAAGGATTTTTATCCTTTCTTCTTGTTTCTTCAACTGCCTTTTCAAAATGGCGTTCTCTTCGCCGATTTGCTGGAATCGACGGGGTATTTTCGGCTCCTCTGAGGATATCCCATGGTCTGGTGAATTTGATCGTGTCATTAAAATGCCCTTTTTCGACTGAGATTGAGAAACAGATTTCACTTTTGATGATGAAACATGTCTATTACTTTGAATATTATGCTCTTCGTCTTGATCTTTCTCCGCTTCTTCTGCACTCTCCTCGGTGGGGGTTGAAAGGTGCTCCTCTTCACCGCTGTTGCTCATCATACTAGAATTAGAATTAAATAAAAATAGTTTTCACTTTGGAACAAAATGTTTTTGATTTCATAATTGAGTGTTCTATATTCTATACTTTACCAATAAAATCTTTGTAGTCGTTTTTACTCGATCCAACTCCTTTTTACAAATCATATCAGCCAACAAAAATGCCGCAGTCAATTCGTAGCTGTGCAATTACTAATTTGCTTCCGCACAAAATTTGCTGTTTTGATTGTACGTTAGTGTTGTTGTTGCTTATTGTTGTTTAGGTTTGTTGCTGGCTTTTCTCCCTACTTTCTCCATTCATTAGAACTCCAATCTGCCCCAGCATTACGCTCGTTTTATTCCGTCATCGTTTCCATTATGCTGCTTATACACATCTCGGGAGATAGAGGTCATTACTTATTCTGTGTTTAAAAGTGAAAACAGTAAGTAACACACACACACCGATATTGCATTGATGGTGGCGGATTATATAAACTCCATCCATTGCACATACGTATATGTGGTCCTTAGCAACCGGAAGCAAACATTGAAATACCAAAATGCATGATATGAATTGAGTCAATTCAATTGACTCACGCTCACGCTGCTAAGAAGGGGTGAGTCCGAGCCCGCAAACTCCAGAGAGGGAAGTCTACATTTGGAGTGACTAAATCAAAGATATTCAGATAGTAAGTCTAGATATTGCATCCAATTTTTTTTACACAGGATCAGATTTTGAATCTGTGATCGGAGAAGTTTGTATCGCCGAACCTTTTGCTATGTCACGGCAACTAAACTAGGATTTTTAATGAGAATTGTATTGATCCATTTCGTACTTGTCAGTTTAGTTGGTCAAGCGATCATGAATCTTGAATGCTTTCTGCAGTAAAAGCGTCAAATTGGTTACCATCTTAGCAAAAGGTTCGGCGATACAAACTTTTCCCGATCACAGATCGTTTGAATGGGAGACCCAAAAATGCAAGGCCTTGGTTT
>JAQGAI010000567.1:0-19223 GCA_034696905.1 Lepidocyrtus violaceus
CCTAGAATCTCAGAAAAAAAAATATTTAAAAAAATATATACAAAAAATATATCTCTCTAGCAAAACAAAATCTCAAACTTCTTCGAATGCACCAAAAAACTAGACTTAACTACTTCGCTAAACTATCTTCCACATTACTTAACCCACTTATCAAAAAAGAAATATATATACTTATCATTACTGCTACTGCTACTTTTATTAGGCCAGTTTTCCATATCATTCTTCTTCTTATCATTCCCATTTTATTTTCAGTTACAAAAGAGCAACGACTCCCCCTCAAAAAAATGAATAAGTATATTCAGAAAAAATATATTATCAGAAATTAACTACCCTCTAACAATATCATTCCGCGAAACTATTACAACATAGAAACCTCAGAACATCCCACTACTTCAAATCAATCAGAATCAGTCATACATCTTCCGCGAGAAGGAAAATTATCTCACTTTTTCTCTTCCCACTTTTCAAATCAGTCTCAGTCAGTCTTATTCAGTCAATACTAAATAACGAAACATTCCAAACTCACAAAAATCAAAGCAATAGACATCAAAAATCAAACTACTACTCTCTAAAAAAATCTCAATCAAAATATCAAAAACAAAAATCAAATCATTTGATTCTCAATGAAAAAAACCCAATCAATCAATGAACAAAATACGACAACAATTTATTTCTCTTGCTGCTTACAGCCGTTGCTGTCATGAGAAAGTAAACACATCTTGAACATCCTCTTCTTCATCTGTAACATGGTCATCTATATACTGCATCAGCCCCATCATCACTATCTCCATCTCATCGTCGTCTTCTTCAACGAAAAGAAATGGAAGGATGGACAAGCTTAAAAATCAACGCAAAAATCAACAAAAAAATGCTCACACACAAAAAGTATTATTAATCTTCAACATGAAATCAAAAATGAAATCATCCTAATTCAAAGCCAGCAACAATCAAAAAAGATCATCTCAGGATTGTTTGCTAATTTTCCTTTAAATACTGAAGACACCAAATCCAACATCTCCAGATGAGATACTCACTTAAGTCTGAAGCAAAATATTATGATGATGAAGAACTAATTTTTTCACCAAAACATCAAAAAGAAATCCTATTTAAAAAACGCACAAAATGAATTAAAGCACTGCGCTATATACATTCTCTCAAGGAGCTACTCTCAAAAGCAAGGCCGCCAAAAAAAGTCAGCCGAAAATATAAAGTAAAAATTGAAGAAATGTCCTTTCCACCATCATATTTATCATCTCATCATCTTCGCAAAAAAACATGTATGTAATTTACACAAAAAAAAACAATTTTTCTCAAGAAAAAAAATTTACTTCATAATTTAACAAAAACTCATGAAATGAAATGAGAAAGACTTTTTTTTCACGGAGGATATACTACTTTCTACTATTACTATTACTACTACTTATTATGTAACTACTATATAAACTCACTTTTGTTATACGAGACACTTTCCATGTCTTTTACTTTTTACTAAAAGCAACAACAACAACCAACAGAAACTTCAGATTTATTAAGGAAAAATGTAATAAGCACAAGAAAACAAATGAATTATGTACTTAAAATACGTACGTAAGGAAATCTGCTTGCTCTACAATACAATATACTTATAAGGAAAAAATGCTCCAAAACAGACAACCTGATTATAAGAAACAGAAAAAGAAAACCCTTCCGCACTATTAAAAAAGGTTAGAAAAAATATCATCGTCACCGTCACCTTTTTCTATCCTGTCAAACCAACTTTAACCAAATGGTCGTGATTACCTTGTTGATTCTTCTCGTCGACATCAATGCCCTCATCGTTTTAAAGCAACCCTCTGCCCTGTCCCTGGCTCACCTAAACTTTCTTTCACGGAGAAAGCGAAAGAATATACTAGAAAGGAAAATTTGTCTACAGTATTTAGTATTTAAAACAGATAAAAAAAAAGAATGTCTCCCATTGGATTTCTCTCAACTTGTTCTACTTACTTACTACTGATACTACCTCCTAAACTTTACTATATACCTACTCTTCTCTACTCGGAAGGAACTCACGGGAAGGAAAGAAGGAATTCTTTTTTTACTGCTGCAAGTTTGAGTAGACGTTTTTTATAGCGCTTCCTCCTTCTTCTTCTCCACAGAAAGAAAATAAGGAGAACAAAAGCCTTTTCTTCAGTGCACTTTTTTCTCTCTCTTGGATATTATGAACGCATACCTACCTACCCATTTCTCTAACCAGAAACGTAAATTGTTTGAATAATATGAAAGCGAGTCAAATGCTTTAAGGATGATTGCTATCTTCTTCTTCTTCGAGTTGGAAGAGCCGGGCTGGAGAACCGCAAACAGCTATTACTATTCTGCATGCGAGCGAGCCTATAAAAGGAACAGGAGCTTCGCGATTCTCCCCCAAAAATGAAGAGATTCCAAAAAAAACCAAAGTTTTTTTTTTCTTCTTCATCCAAACATCGGAGATCCTATGCCAGAAGATGTTCCAGTAAATAATGAATGAGATATGGCTAAGAACAAATATTTTTTAGATAATGTGCGCTCGTTTTCCCATATCCAACAACGTGGGAAAGGTTGCTTCCGTAGGAAAGATCGATGAATGTGAAATGAGCTGAAAATCGTTTTTCAAATATTGTCAAAAATTTGCAAAAAAAAGTAGTCCTAATCATCATCATCATCGTCAACTTCGCTGGAGACAAACACAGTTATCAACCAATTTAGGCTTGGAAAGATGATATAAAACAACTGATAAATTCCATTTTCTATCTAAATACAATCAATGTTTTCAATTCGCACCGGGGAATAACAATCAAAAAGAAGCGTTTTCTATTCAACCGGAACAACTTATCTGAAAAAGGATGTGAGCATTTCAGGATGGATTCGGACTTCTCGGAAAACAAGGTACATTCGCACTTTTGATTGAAGTTTTACCAGGCAAACAAAGACATTGGAAAAATAAAAATAATAAAACAATTTATTGGGATGGCGGCCAAAATTCGGGGCCACCATTTGGTCTTTTGGATGAATTGTTGCATGGCTTGGTTTAAATGCTTAAAATGTCCCGTACTTTACAATTTTGTAATTGTTACACTTTCATTCTTACTCGAAGCTGGTAGGGGATAATCGAAGTTCGTTTTAAGCTTCTTCAAATGAAAATGATGGCGTAAATGTAAAAATTATTATCAATTCAAACAACTTTTTTGAAACATTCAATCGTAGACTTTCATTTTTTTTTTATTTATTTCTTTTCTGGCTATTATTACCACATACAACACATCATTGTTTTTTGTTTGTTTGTTTGCCTCTCAAATTGCAAATAAAGTGCGAATATACCTTGCAAAGTACCTAAAAACGAACTGTCTTGTCTATCTATCTGTGTGTGACCAAAGATGAAAGGAAGCTGTTTGTGCTGCTTCCTCCTCAAATATGTATTCTCCTCCTGTTCGCTTCCCCGCTCGCCAAGAAAACCCTTCTTGGCTGCTGGTAACTATATTCTGTGATGAAATTTGTGTTCCGTGCTCCAGGATTTTGATATGAACAGGGATATTGTATTGCATCATCATCATCATCATCATCATCACAATCAACATGATTTTGAAGGAACACGAATGTTTCCATGCATCCTCCGCCAACCTGCCATACCGCAAGAGAACAGATCCATGCAAGGCCCAGGCTCTCTCTGTCTCTATTCCAACTCTAAACTTCTCAAAATATTAAAGAGCAAAAACGAAAAACAGAAACACGCCAGGAATGATAGGAACAATATGGCATAGGATGGGATCTCAGTGAAAGGGAAACCAGCACGCAATGCAATCCTTCTCTCTCTTGTTCTTACTCATCTTGAGATGGAAAGGAAACAAAGGAAAAGAAAATCGGAAGGGATAGACTTACAGAGACTTGGCATCTGTGCATTTTCTTCAGAAGAATACGGTCGGTCCGACTTTTTTTTTGTTCCTCAACTTGGAAACCCAATTCCACTCACTCCACAGCTCAAACGTACATATTTTCTAGTTCCTTTTTGCCTACCCACGTTTTCATGTTGATATGTCTGGGATACTATTTCCAAGCAAGCAACCGAACCAAACCATCTCCACTACCTATACAGGGCTCCTTCTAAGCTCCCAGCTTATTTTTGGAGATGAGGTACGTGAATGGATTCCGAAGAGCTTCACTTTTTCTCCATCCACATACGATCAACATGGGATTAAATGACATACGAAGCTTCAAAGTCTAAAAAGTTTAATTATTTTTAAAAATAAAGAAACGGGACAGGCAGCATCAAAAAGCTAAAAATAGCCGGGATCATAAAAAAAAACTCCAAGAGCTCTGTCAAAAATCCATCAATACTTTAGGAACGGAACGCTCAGGACATTAGCCCAATTTCTCCGAATGCGGAGCAGTGTAGCAGCAAAACCTTGAAAATTTATTGGGAACAATTAGGCCCAGCCGGCATCCTTATCGACAATCGACATCGCTCAAGGGAACAAAAAAAAGCACACCTTCCAAGAAGCAAGCTAAAAGTCATCATCATCATCACGTATTCCACTTTCCTCAAAAACTCTCCAGTTTCCACTGTATTCCACTGAGCCAATCCTCTCGTCTCAAGAGAAGGGGAAAAGAAAAAGGATTCCAAAATGAGAGAAAATTCATCAAAAGCACAGATGCATACATAAAGCACGACAGGTTAGAGCAGCTTGCTTGGAGCGTAAAAACACCATTTTCGTTACTCCAATTTCCCCACAAGGACACAGCCCATGCTTAAAAGAAGAAGAACAAGAAGCAGAAAGGACTTTCACATTTATATTCCTACCTCGGAAGAGAGGAGGATGGAGAGGGATAGTAGCGCCCAAGAAATAACGATCTTGAATGGATTGCTTTCCCTTAGCATCACCATCATCACCATCTCCATCAGCTACAATGACAAAGAGACCATTTTCATTATCAGGATCGGCATAGCCATCATCATCATTTTGACTCAGTCACTGACTGAGCTCCCGTTACCTCCCTTAAATCCATACCTACGTATGTGCCTTTTGGCTACCTAAAAAAACACCGAACCGGAAAAGGCCCAGTCATTTTTTATTTCTTCGTCCCACATTCATTCACTCCTCCTCACTGCCCGGGAACGAGACTCTTCTTCTTTTTCCCCCTCTCTCTCTGAGTAAAAAAAACATCATCATCATAATTTTTAGTGACCACGCCACAGTTTATAGTCCCTCGCTGCTCCTTCATCCTGTCAACATGGAAGGATGATGCCCTCCGGAGGAACAGCCAAGCTGTGAAAGAGGTTCCCTTACACAAAAGCCTAGCTAAGCTCCTGTTTATTGCATCCCCCGTTCCAGAACAGAAATGATCAGCAGCGGTAACTGGAAAAAAGAGAAGGTTGGGTTGGATGATGGAACTGGAGGAGACACTTGAACAAGAACAAGCTGAGCTTCTTCTCAGCTTCGCATCATCATTTCAAACCGAGGAAAGTTTTTACTACTTTTCCAACCTAATAATGTATCACCGACATAACAACAAAGTAATACTAAAGCTATGAGCCAAGCCTCCACTCTGCCTTTCACATCGAGTCATCCTCATAAATGAGAATGTTCTTTGGGAGCCGCAAGCAAAGTAAACAAGGAAATGTTTAGTGGGATGAAATACAACGGATCTAATCTGTCCTCTCTCTCTCCTTCAGCTCCACTTACTCAAGTTGAGAAGATGGAAAATGGGATGGTTTGCATTACTATCCTTCAAAATAGGCCAGGCAGCTTCTCAAGTTTTCTCAGCGCTGTAAATTTCATTCCCACCACACCACCCATTCCTCTTCCTTTTGAAAGAGGACGGGATGAACAAGAGGAGGAGGAGGAGGAGGAGGTGGTGGCGCTAGACAAGAGGCAATATCCAAATTGGCATTGTACTCAATTTTTCACCTGTCAACGGAACAGTCCTCTCCACTCACTCCAACCAGATATCTGTTTTGTCCCTTGTTCTCCAACACCCTACAGGATAGACGGATCATCCACACACGGAAAATGATAAAACGCTCATGCTAAAAAAACCTAACCTAATCTAAAAAGGATTCACTCCACTTTCAAGTCAACTCAAGTTTTTTCCTCCTCCTCATCATCATTTTGGATATTTCACCGGAAATGGATGTGTTTCAGCTTCTCCACCGCCATTATAACGAGCCTTTTTCATTAGAATTTACATCTAGCGCTCTCTCTTCCTGCGCAGTAGATGATGATATTATTTTAGCTAAAGAAAATAATATTATGTAACCAAAAAAAATTACCCTTCAAGTCTTTTCAGGCATGCATAATATACCTATTGGACATAAATGCGTTGGCTTTCATCCCTTAAAAAGTGGATGATCATTTTGATGATGATGATCAGGTGGTGGGGATAATAAGGAGTATAAAACAGGTATAGACAATTTTTTCCTCATCTAAAGTAATTTTTTTCTTTTCTAAAATAAAATCTTTTTTCTCTACTTTTTTCGTTCATTATTTTTTCAGCTAGTACTTATATTTACTATAAATTAAAATGTATGTATCTTTATATTTATATTATATATATTTCTATTCTATTCTTCATGTTTTTTTCTTCACATTTTCTTACCTAACAACTGACTTTCTCAAAAGCAAAAATTCTTACTACTTATGTATGTAATTTTTTTAGTGAGTGGGAACATGTGTGCATGCATTTTACTTGAAGCTTAGTTTAAATTCATTATAAATATATTTCAGTTTTAGGCTTTCACTTCCTGTCTGTTGTCCACTTCTGTGCTTGTGTTTAGAAAAAAACGAGCGTGGATTCCTTCTTATTTTCCAGTGAAAGAAAAAAAACAGGCACATTCACATCCGACCAGCCATGGTCACATATATTTTCTTGCTCGTTATATTGTAAAACGCTTCTGCTGTTTTTCTTCCTTCATCCTTTGTCTCTGGCTGTGTGACTGGAACAAAACAGAAATGGGGAAGAAGTCACAATAATAAGTCATAGGTACATGTACAAACGAAGCCAGCCAGTATTTTTTCCTTTCTTTGAACAATGTTTTTATATGCAGGGTTGTCCATCTTGACCGTCGGGGTTTTATAGTGAAATAACTTCAAATTTTCGCCAAATATTTGTGATAAATGATTTGTTTGAAAAATTTATTTTGTTTTGCAAAATAAAATCCAAAAACATCTTCTTATAAATCCCAGCTGTAGAATTTTGATATTCGGCGTATTTTTGGAGTTATTCGAGTTTAAAACCCCGACGGTAGAGATGGATGACCCTGTACTTAATTCTCCCCTGTAAATTCATACATTTTTCGTCTTCCTGGCACTTGTAAAGTAAACATACCTACACATAAGCAATACTTGCTTGCTCTCCAATTTCTCGAGTTCAAAGAGTTTCCCTGAAAAAAAAGCTTTTAGTTGACGTCATATGGCATGGCATGGCATGAGCATGAACATCCATCTCCACATTTTCTTAACGCAAAGGTTTTTGGGGGAAGCATGGCTGGAGGAACACTATTAACGGTTGGAATCCTCTCACTGAATAATTTAGTCCGTTAAAAACATGTTAGTTATTATTATGTTATAGCTCGAGATATGTACACAAAGTTTAAGTTTTGAAAGAAGAGAATAATTTGGGGATGTTGTTTAATGAAATGAATGGTTGTTGTTGTTAATACGATGCGGTGTGGTTTGATATGGTATGGTATGATTTTAAGTTTGAGGTTTACATTCTCCTTTTTCTTCTCTGTCTAAAAAAATTAATACAATTAATTATTAAGTGCTCGAAAATCTAATTGACTTATTGAAAATCTACATACTTTAACTGTTCCGTTTGGTTACTGTTACTTTACTTTTAGTCCTGTTTGTTTGTCTTCTTCTTCTTTTTGAAGTTGTTGAACTGGATGAGAGATTCCGATTGACTCGTTTTACTTTTCACAGACAATCATTTTCTTTCAACTTTTCTAGCTTATTTTTTCTTGACGTATGCTTGAATAGTCATATATAGTCTATGAGTATTAGTTATGATATTATGTATGCGCATAATTGACTTGTGGGAGGGTGTTTGTTTTTCTTGGCAATGTCCTAATCATGTCATTCTTTTCCTATGTCATAATATTTTTTTCAAGTTGTGAGCTCATCCCGTCAGCGGTGCATAGTCAGCGTGTTGTGGTGATAGCCGGCCTCATCCTGTCATCATCATCGTCCTCCAGACATGCCTAGAGTTGTTACCTAACAAAGCTGCCGCCGTTCTGCCGGAAATATTGAGGACGGGACATGGTCAGGGAAAAGGTTCATGGAAGGACGAGAAGGAGTGGATCATTTTGAAAAAAAAAACAGTTTCGTGTGAGTGGGAGCCATGTGTCAGCTAAGCTCGTTCTGAAATAAAAATCATCGATGATGTGGGACCTGGAATAAAATCTGGAATCTAGTGAGAAAGTGAATATTGGGCAAACTGATCGTTTTCCTTGGAAGTGAGCTGCTCCGGAGTGTTTGAAAATTGTGAACAACTAACTTGTAAACAGCCATTATTAACTCTCCCAGATTTTGATTTTAACAACACCAAAGTTAAAAGTGACTTACGAGTCGTCCTCTTATATTCCATGTTCTAGTACTGATTGTGCTTTACCAACCGGATGCACATTCTTATCCAAACGTGCCCGTGCAAAATATCTATAAAGTTGTGGGGAATGAACCAACCATCACCCTCAACCAACTACCACTCTTTCTGACTTTTTGCGCATATGTTGATGACGATGACTGATGATTATGTTGATGATGTTGAGGATGAAGGGAAAGAGCTTAAGTTTTTTTATTGCGGTTCACACAACCATCCCGAGGAAGAAAAGAATTATTATGCAAGCTGTTGTGAATATTTTCCCTCGATCAAACGAAACTCCAGCCAGCCCAGGACGATCTTCTGCTCCAGCTCTGTGCTATGGATGATGATGATGTGCAGTTCTCACTCAGCTTACGAAGAAAAAAGGGAGAGAAGAAGGAGCCCCAGTTCCAGTTCCAACTTTTAAAAAAACTGTGAAAGTAGCTTACAGAGTAAGATAAGAAAAAAAGAACAAACTTCTTCCAAAAAAAGTCAAGCCTCCCAGGCTAGTTTCCAGTAAGTATTTATAAATCCATATATCCATGATCCAAACGCTACTTTGCTCTTTGAGAGAAAGCAAAGGAGATTAAGATTTTTTCTGGTAACCAAACCAAATAAAAAAACTCGACGAAGAAGATTCAGCTTTTCATCCTTTGGTATAACTTTATCTCACCAGCTTGATTATCTCGTAACTCTAGTCATCCTTCTTCACGATAACTGAACTACTAACTAACCTGCTTTCTCTCTTTTTCAATTCATTCCCTTTTCATTTGTTTCCTCCTCCGTCGAAGAAAACAAACTTTTTCCAAATCTTTAGCAAAAAAGGGAGAACAAATATATAGAGTATATAAAAAGCAAAAACAAATAGAGAGAGAGAAACTAGAACACACCGTAGTACAGTCATAATAAATGAACTAAAAAATATCCAGATTTTTTTTTGTGTGTGAAAAAACAAACCAAAACAATTTCCAACAATAAATGAAAAATGAATAGTAATAAACAATGAAAAATCAACTTCTTATATAACGATAATCTATAAAAAAAAGTAAAGAAAAAAACTACAATTTTATCACAACTTACATAACTCAGCACAATTGCTAGTAAAATTACAAAAAAAATAAGAATTAAGTCTAAAATTAAAAATCCTTAAATTAACTTTATTACCTACATAAAAATTACAACCTTTTAAAAAAAATTAAAATTATTCTGCTAAAACTTTAATTAAAAATACGTAATAGATTTACACGAGGGAAAAAGGATAAGTTTTTGTAATTCAGAGATACACTATTATTGATTTCCTTTACTTTTTTCTCTCCATAACTTACAAACAAATGACAAGTGACATGAAGCGTGAAAATTTACTGAAACAAAATCACTCAATAGGAAAAAGAGGAGAAAGAAAATTATTAATAATACACTATACCAGACAGAGAGAAAAGGATATGAAAAAATAAAAACACACACATTTTCTGCTGAAGAGGCAATGAAAAAGAATAAAAATCAATCTTTTTTAAGAAGAAAAAAAAATTGTTCCAATACGAATTTGCTAGTTTGTAAGGAAGACTTTATACAGGAAACTATTACAACAATGCTTAGGTGCTAGAAAAATTTCTTTGAGAGAAGGAGGAGAAAGGATTATATCTCAAAATCATGGTTTTTTCTCTGTGTATAATAATAATAATTATAATGGCGATATTTACATAGTTAAGTTAAACATGTTTCTCTATAGCTGATGATCATCGAGTAAGATTTTTTCTATTTACCCAAACAAACAAACAAACAAAAAATGAAGAAAAAAATAATATTTGAAAATAAAAAATGACGAGGGAGGGAACTCCTCTCCTCCCGTTTTTTATTAGCTAAGTATGGTAGGTTTTACTACAACAAAAAATATCTTCTATATCTTAATAAAAAAAATGAATAAAGAAAAAATGTCAAATACAGATATTTGCTCAGCATGTTTGCATCATGTACATTATATATATCTAGGGGAAAAATATGAAAAGGAAATAATCGTACATGTTTAAAATGTATATAAAATACTACGGTACTATGTTAGGCTAGATAAACTTAATGGATTTGATGGGTTATCCTAGTTATAATTAGGATGTTAAAAAGGAGGAGTTGGAGCAACTGCATACCTAATCAGGATGATAATTTAGTTGACGTAGCTTTTTTCAAATGCTTAGGGAAAATGATCATGATATGGCATCACCACCACTTTCTATTTAGTGTAAGGTACAGGATTTGCATAATATTTAAAGCTTATTCCTTCCTTTTTGGAATTACCTATAGTTGGGTTCTTACAGGAAATTGATGATGACTTCCGACGGTTAACCCGGGACACTAAAAGACCTCATGGAATATTGGCATTTGTCAAATGGCATGAGAGGTTTAATGCTTGAAGTTGAGGATGATTGTGATGTAAATCATTTATTATGATAAATACTTCCAAAGCATTTTACTATCTTAATGGGTCTATTAACATTTTTTATTCTAAAATATAGTGAGCATTTTATTTTGCTGCGTTGACAGTTTTTTCTTCTTCATAAAGGATTTTCTAATAGGATGAGACCTAGCCTCTCATGTCATTTGACTAATGACCCGTTAAATTGTCTTCTTTCTGAAGGAACTTTAGTGTGAAACATGCCAAGCCACCACTTCTTCTTATATTGCCAATCAATCAGGAAGAGCTAGAGCTAAAGCTTCTTTTCTACCTCCATTCAACTTTGTATCTTGTCAGAGGCTAATGTCCCGCTGTTGCAATAAAAAAAACTATACATACGCCTACTTTATTCCCATTTCCTTCCGCTGCTGCTGTCATGTCACTTATGTTTTCACTCCCATCTCCTCATCTCCAGCCAGGACGGGAAAGGAGGACTGAACATTGAATGTTTAAATATTTGTCCTGTTTTGCCTTCTTTCTTGAGAGACAGCAAACAAAAAAGGAAGGAGGGTGATGATGATGATGATGATAAGGGGAGTTTTAAAGGCTGGAAAAAGGGCACTTGTCCTGTTCTTCCTTTAAAAAAATGAAAACTGGGATGGGATGGATGAGCAAGCCTTTCTTTCAAAAATTAGACTTTTTCTTTCCCACCTCCATCCAGAAAATGAAATGTAGGCTTTTGGTAGGGACTCTTGTCACAATGAGACAGTAGATGGGTGATACCGTGAGTATAAGCATTAGGTATACACTTTTTTTGCTCTAATCTCAAAAGTACTATCCAACAACGAGCACTCTTTTAGGCAAAAAGGATTGCAAAAAAAAAGGAAAGCCAGAGGAGAAACGGAATTTGGAGAGCCGATACAGAAAACAGAGAAACAAAATCCTTCTCAACTCTCGAGAGTTGCTGAGTAGGGAGTTAGAAAGAAAGTGCTCATCTCACCACCATTATCATCACTACCATAGATAGTTCCAGGAGAAAGAGTGAAAGCTGATACTAGGAATTGCCAAAAAATGCTTGCTAGTATGGTCATGTCAATGACGTTTTGGGTGGAGTAGGTAAATAGCGTTAAATTAAAGGTTGAGGCTTATACCAACCAACCATCATCAGCAGCAGGAGCCTACTTTCTTTTACAGGATTTTTAATTAACGTGTCCAAAGATGGGATTGACTTGATTTGTTGTTTTTAGCTAAAAGAGAAACTCAGCGCATTGGCAATTGGCAGTACCCTTTCCAATAATTCATTCTGTTTGAGTTTTGGAGTTTTCATTGATCGAGTTCCAATTTAAATTGCCTATTATGGCTGATCTTCAAATCCTCGCAAGAGTAGTCAATCAATAAGCTAACAAGCTTAGTTTGTTATCGAATTTCGGTGACCCTTGAGGCAGCTCATCTATTCCTGGCATGTTCTCTTTCTAATACAGAGTAAAAAATGTATAGATGGACAGGGTATTACCCATTCTGTTATACTTGTCTTATCCGTTTCAGTTTGAAAATCAGGTAGAAAATGCAATGAAATTTTGTTCATTATTGGTAATGAATCATTACCCCATCCCACTCTTATTTTTTGATATTCGACTGATTGATTCGTTACATTTATGGATGGGCATGTTTACACAAAAGGACATCAAGGAGAACAATTGCAGCATTGACGAAATACCAAACTTATACATGACGCATACGAGTTTGAATTTACTTTGCTATTTTAATTATTATGCAAATAGACATCCATAATAATAATATAAATGATCTATTGTGTATGCCTCCTTATCTTCTTTCATCTAACAAAACATTTTCTTCTGTTGGGCATCATCATCAACTAGAAAACCATGAAAAAGGTCTCAGCAGGTCTGAACTTTTTAGACGTTGCACATCACGATGAAGAAGGAAACAAAAGGAACCCAACTTGATTCACTATAATATGATGTTGTACATATTACATTGTACTTTGCTCGTTGACCCTGTGACTTTGACTTAAGTACTACAACACAGAATAGTATGCTTTTTGTTAGTTAGTTAGAATATGTAATCCCCCTCTTACGTAATAATAACAAACGAACCCAATTTAACTCTCACGACTTCATTTTTCATCTACCTACTTTACTTCTACTTTATTACCTGTCTTGATCATTTTCCTGCAAATGAATATACCTAAAAATCTAATCGTAAGCGGTGATTTCTTACTTTAATTCGGTAATCATCTTTCTGCAATACCTAGTTCATAATAGTACCTTTCTAAACACGACCTAGGCAAAAAGAAATGTTCAACTCATGTCATATTACAGTTTAGGTAGTCAATCAGTCAGATAGCCGCATCGAGTCTAGTTCAACCTCAACCTTTGCTAGGTCACCTCATACATAAATAAAAAAATAGCTACCTACCTATACATATAAAACTTTTTTACAAAATATTTTTTAGCTATTGTCATGTCAGTCAGTGCATGGACAGCTCGTAAACAGTAAATGACACGGGGGAAAAAGGACTTTCTTTTGTCCGATTGAAGAAACCCATTTCACATTGGACATGCATAACAGGCAACAAACCAACCTTTTCTCATTTTATTCTTTCATTAGCTTTAGCACAATCTTTTTTATCCACTCTTAGATATGTATGTAGCTTATAGGTTTTCTTCACCATACAAAAAGACAAGCTGTTACGTATATTTAACGAGATAATTTTATAGATGACATAATTTACCTATTGTTATATTACATTACATAATATTTACAAAACAAACACCTCGGGAAGTTTAGAAGGATATAATAAAAAAAACTGGTGGTGCATATTATACTGAAACATAACTTGGTGGTGATGGCCATTAACTTGGCAAAAGAAGTAAACTGGTGCAAGTCTCCTCACACAGACAGGTGTACATACATTGATAGTGTAAATACTTTCACTCGTTTTTTCAACTCGATCGCAAGTTACTTTTGTTGTCTGTGGCGTAGCTAGAAAGGAAATATATCTATTTTATTGTCTGATCTCAATTTTCTCTTAACTTTCTCCGAAGATAGTGATATGGTATGGGTGTAATGAAACGTTTTTCCCCTTGTTACATGAATCCTGCTAAATGAATAATGCCACCACGTTAGCCACTAGCATAGCATGATAATAGCTAGGTTTTTAGGAAGCAGTTTGTCTGCAAAGTCATGAGGAAACTGCGAAGAAGAAAGGTTCATTCATAACCCCTTTTTTACATACATAATAAAATGGTGCACTGACAGGGAAACTTTTTTCATCTAAATGTACTATTTTATAGAGGTCAGAGGTCAATTAGGGAAAGTTTAGCTATAAAAAACTTACGATATTACATTTTACAATGGAACATAACATACAACACAACACTGCTGTCAAAAAAAAAAGAAGGGAATTCCGCCTGCATCCGGGGAAAGTACTTTGGAGAATCAGGGAAGGATTTTCCCCTCAAACAATTTTTGCCAACTGTAAAATTAGAATTAGGATATTTAATAATAATAATTAAATTATCAATCCAGTTTCTAAAAAAACATTTCTGATTGTTATATTTAAAAAACAGGAAAATTGTGAATTGATGCTGAGAAGAAGAAAACTGTCTATTTATAAATATAATAACTGTGTCCTATTATTACTATCTATGTGTGTATCCTTTTCTCTCAAAAGATTAAAAAACAAGCATTATTATTAATAACTAAATTTAATTACCTAACCCATTACATAATTTCTAGGATTGTAATAATAATAATAATAATAATAATAATGATAATTAAGATATATGAGAAAAATAAAAATACACTGTCATTCAAACAATCTAGTGTACGTTTATGATACATAAGTTATGTATATGTACGAATATTGTAATAGTAATAATAAATTATGTAAATAAACTAATTATGTAAATGATATATATAAACTATTTACATACCAAGATGGAATGTGCCAAGGTGCATGTTTATAATAAATAATGATTAATTATTTATTATTATTATGTAATGATGATAAAAATACATAAACTATGATATGATATTACTACATAAGTGAAGGTATATTATGGAAATAAACTCAGAGACTTATGAATTACTTTGTAAAAAACAAACCGGACGATTTTTTTTCCTCTCCCTCCTCTTTTAGGATCCTGGACTTTCTCTTTTACAGTAACAATTTAATTACTTTCCATTTTCATCATCATAAAAAAGCAGAAAAGGAAAGCAGAAAGGAGAAGAACAAGAGCTTTGCTGTAGCGTTGGCAGAAAGACAAGGAGAAAGTTTTTTCTAGGAAGGAGAAAAAAATAAAAAAGACAAATCATTAGCTCCTAAATGGGGATAACTTTTAGCATGATCATGTTGATGATATCATTCATTATTACATCTTACACCAGAGCAAAGCTGGAGTGTAGGGCGGTGAGTCCTTTTTTCTCATATACATACCAGTTTCATCCGTATTATCATATGATGATGATGTTATGTATAAAGTCATATCTTTTGGAAGCCTTTACGTTATCAGCTCAGACATAAACACGAGTCTTACTCACTCCGTTTCTTCTCCTTTTCGGTGAAAACTCAGACGTTTTGAAGGGAAAAGGTTTTTTGGGTCGATAAAACTTTTCTCCACTGTTCATGGGGGCCAATGGCTCATCCACTTTTGCTTTCTCTCTCGTGTTTACATAGATTTTCCTGGCTCTCTCTCTCATGCATTCCTCCCATCTCGTAATACTATGTATGAGACCCATCCATACCAATAAGTACATAATACCCCACACGATCCTCATATCGCTTGTCCTCGTTATTGTATGGGTAAAAACGGATGGAGAAAGTCTGGCACACAGGATGAACCTACTATCTACCCCTGCTTAGAGAGACGTGCATGGAACAATCTAAGGATACCATTCCCTTCCCCAGTCATATTCACATAACAAGGGGGGAAAGGGCCATTGTTGGAGAAAAGCGAATTAGAAGCTAAAGTGGGAGCTCCATATAAGTGGAAGCTGGGCAAAGTGGGAGAAAGGAAAACGGATTTTCTATCCAAAGTTGGATGTGTTGTATTCCCTGTTACTAGTTTAGTATTCTTGTGGATGGAGCATAACATAACATGGCACATACATACATGAACAAACTGCTTTATACACTCATCGTTTCCAACCATTCTTCCCCACATCACATCATCATCCCCAAACACTTTGCTCGTTCCAACTTTGTAGCTCCAGCAGTTTGTATGGGGTTTTTCTGGTAAGTTTTTTTTCTGCACTGTAGAGAATACTTTACGTTGAGGTATGTATGTATGTATTCTATCATTTATCTAGTGATCTAGTGAAAGTCAGGTTGCAACATGACTACTGCGCATTCCACATTCTCTCTGGTAAAAAGGGGCAGAGGAGAAAGTGAAAGAAAGGGCCAGCAAAAGGAGGCAAAAATGTTTGACGGACGGTTTTGCCTACACCAGCCCCAACCATGCATTCTTACTACTAGCATGATCATCATCATCATCATGATCCATGCCCAACAATGTCATTTACCATTAAGGACTCCGGGACTGTGTGTGTGGATACCTAAAAAAAACTTTCGGGAAAAACATTCCTTCACATCACATACATGACCTGGAGGAAAACTAAAAGCGACTCCACTTAAATATACATTCCTTTCCAGCCGTCCTAGCTATCGTCTGTGGAGTGAGTGGAGCTGAGTTGAGGAAGGAGCTGAACTCACGAAAGTCCAATGTAATAATGGATGGAGCCCCGTTTTTCCACCCAAGGAATGGAAGGAATTCGCTGCTTAGCTAAGCGTTGGGAAATAGTACATAAGTCATTTCTTAATGATCTCGTCTGCTCCCGCTCTGCCCATGTAAAGTAGGTAGGTAGGTAAGTTTAGTGTACGTTGCTGGAGGAAAGCAGCGCAGCGTATTCCTACGACTCGTACTCTCCTTTACTGTACCGTACCTACTTGGTGGATGAGTTGAAGGATGCATGAAGGGAGAAAATACAGTAGCGAGTGAAAGGTCTAAAGGCGGATGTGGACCAAATAATGCATGGGAGGGTATGCTATGTACGAGGCTGAAAATAAAAAACTCGGGAAATGAATTCAATTTTAAAGCTGGTATTACTTAAGTTATACACGGACCATATCATCATCACCATCATCTTATTTGTATCCTGCTACATGGTAAGCAGTAAAGTGGTGGTACTACTAACACTACTACTACTATACTGCTGCTGCTGCTTCTTCTCCTTTTTCTTCTTGGTACTCTCTTCCTGGTAGTGTGGCTGGCTCCAAAGAAAAAGAAGTGGTATTTCCAGGAGGGGAGAATGTTTTCGGGAATACTTGGCCTGCTCCAAAGGCAAAGCCAGTTTTCATACGGGAGTCGTTCAACCAAGAGCTAGTGCACGGTGGGTCTCTTGCTGAAGAAGAAAAAAAAGAAATCCAACAAGAAAGAAAAAAGAAGAAGAAAAGGTGAGATGTGAGCGTTTTTCGTTAGCTTTCTCTTTTTATTTTACTCTCTCTCTCTCTCTCTCTCTGTTGGTTCATGTTCCTTTTTTTTATCTCGGAAGGATACTACGATACGATTAGGATTACACTTTAAAAACAAGAGTTGAGCAAGAAAAAATTGTTGGGACTACAGCAGCAGCTATACATACATATATAATCCGTTCTATATTGTATGTGTGGGGGAAGGAAGTTAGCGAGGAGAAAGCTTATTTTTATTAGTTTTTTTCTTCCCTGGCTATAGCAATAGCGTGACAACTACACTTTCACTTGACCAATCCTGGAAAAACAAGAAAGAAAAAAGGAAGAAAAAAATCCCCCTTTTTCTTTTTACAGTTTGCTCATTTTGACCTCGTCTCCTCACGATCATCATCACGGATGGGGAGAAAAGGGAAAAAAGGAGAAAACGGGTGGCACTTAATGGGACACTAAATTTTAAATAAGGAGAAAGTCGAAGAAAAAAGTGAAATAGATCAGGATGGGCTCAGCCAGCAGCTTTCTCTCCATCCTGATGTGTGTGCCACTTTATTCAGAAATGTGTACGGAGAGATTCTACTACTGACTACACTTGACTCGCTTCCTCCTCCGGGCCAAAAAAAAAACATACATGTAGTAGCTACTATATACTTACTAGAGTGTGGAGCTGTTTCCAGTTTTATATTTCAGTATTAGTATTATTTTTTCCGCTTTCTATTCAGGAGTAATACTACTCATTCCACATCATCATCATCATAATAATAACAAGACATACATATGTATGCCTATAGAATAGAGGAAGATGAGATTACGAGGAAATTGTTATTATTGTTACGTATGCATATAAAGACATACTAGATCTGTGATAATAAAAAAAAACTGAGAAGAAAAAGCCGAATCATGCGTGGTTAGTGCGATGTGACGGTACTCCATGTTCTGTGCAGCAGCAAGGAAATAAAAAAGAGAAAAAGTATGAATGTACCCAAAGCTCTTACTGTGGTTCGATCAGTGAGAGTAAAAAAAAGTATGTACTTTTTACAGCCAGAGCAATAATAGCTAGGAAGAAGGAAGAAGCAAAAAAAAACATTATTTTATAGAGAAAGAGAGAGTAAAATAAAGAGAGGAAGAAAGTAAGAGAAAATTCAAAAGTAAAGTTACACTAGACTATCATCATCATATTTAAAATTTTAAAATAGTAAGTGGGGTAGGTTGATATTAATAAGGAAATTAGAAGGAAATTAGTTAATCTGGGGGAAAACGGTTTTCTGAAGATTTAATAAGATGGCTAGAGTGGAGATAAAAAGGATGAAGAAGAGCTATAATGAGATTACACAGGGTTGTGTACAACAGAGAGGGATGTATATACGAGTATTGTGTGGACGGTGGTGAGTGGACGTGAAACTGCAAACATGGTGAACTGTAATTGAGATGGATAGAAGGTGGAGGTGAAAGTTTAATAGGAGAAATAAATAAAATTGAAGGGATTTATCAGGAAGTGGTTGGGTTTTGGTGCGGTGAAAGTTATTTTCATTAAATTAGGTAGTTGGCTGGCTTATGTCGTCGGGAATGAGATGTTAGTGTACTCGATGGCAAATACAAAATTACTTCACCTACCTATACACCGAAATTTTGTATTGAACCCTACTGAGTTAGTATTATTTTAAATTTTAGTTGAGATAATAAAAAGAAATTATTAGTTTCAGATGAGATATCTAAAGTAATAAGAAGTATGAATGCGTTAAGCTAAAATCGTTTAACATA
>JAQGAI010000568.1:0-19217 GCA_034696905.1 Lepidocyrtus violaceus
TAAAAGTTCCATTCTATGTAAACTATAACGCAACAATACATAACCATTCCCATGCATAAGAGCACACAAAACTATCTAGGTATCTCTCTACTTTCATCCTTCTATGCACATAACACTGTTCATATGGAATGGGAAGGTTGAATGTTGGATTCTCCTCGTCGCGTCGGATCGACGGACGGATGGATACCAACCAGCAGCAGCAGTAATAACAACAACAACGAAACGGCCGGCTCCTGCTGATAGCTCATGTTGTTGTGATGATGATGATCATGATGATGATTGTGTGAGAGAGAGGGTCTATAGCTCTCGCTCTTTGTGCACTTCCCCAGTCAGTCGCTATCTGAATGCATAGCTGTACACACACGGACGCTCTAAGCAATTTTTGTTTGAAATGAAAACTTTTTTTTAACCAGAGAGAACTACAATCAAGTTATATCGTTAACTTACTTACACACATATATATATGCATGCATATATAGGGAAGGAGAAGGGAAAATTATTAGTACAACTCTTTAACGCATAGTCGATTACACATGAAAGATCCTCAATTACTATCAACCAGAGCCAGAGAAAGTCAAGTCATTTTCGTCAACCTAACCTAACCATTCTTTTTTGAAAAGAAAAAAACAAAATCACATCAAATCAGTTCTTCGGAGATCTCTCTCTCTCTCGTTCTTCACAAGTGTATTCCTTTGTTGGAGAGAGCTACAGAAAAAGGGTACACAAAGGAGGAAGGGAAAAAATATTTCCTGAGAGTATAGCTCAATCATGATGGAAAAGAGCTTGAAAAAATTCTCAGCTCAGCTTTCACATATTGGTTGTTGTTCTGGAGGAAACTCTTGGAAGTCGTTAGTCATCCCCGGCGATATTGCAGATATTGCTCAGTTCACTAGCGTTAATGTTACCTATCCTATAGATGACTATTTCGCTGCTAATAATGATCCAGTTTATCTTGGAAGTGACTAACTCAAACATTCAAACTCAGTTCAATAGAAAAGTTCATAGAAAATAATCATATTAAAGTTAAATAATAATTGTTCAACCAGTTAGTAAATTACATAATAAATCATCAGCCTATTTGCGAATAATAATTAAAAAATATTTACGTGAATAAATCAATAAATAAAATAAGCAGTGCCAGTTTTAAGGAACCGGAAGTCTATCAGTTATTAAATGTGTCGCTGTATAAAACTCTACTCAGCTAATTTGTGGTTGGCAACTCTAGTAAAAGTGGACATATATTTCAAGTAGTAATCCTTGTGTCAAGCAAATCATACTTGACTTCTCTTCTGATTCTTCATTTCTATCCATACTCAACAACCAGCACTATATCTTCTTCACATTTCTGTTTTAGTGAGTCCTCTCACACAAAATCCTCTTTAAGTAAATATAACATAACTCAAGTGACTTTGCTTTATCAATATCTCTCTCTCTCTTGTGTAGTGTCATCTTGAATTTGTGTCAACGTCAAGGAAAGCGGAAAGACAAAGTAAGTAATAATATAGCAATAACATTAACTAATGAGGCTATAGTTAACTATATGAAATGAGCTGCGTATATACTTTTTTCGTTCCAATCAATTTTGATTCATTTCTTTGATGGATTTTCGGTACATCCATTCCGGTATCATGAACATAGGAAAAATGAAAATGAATGAAGCTAAACGAAATTGTTTTTAGAGAGACAAAGAGCGATAAAAAAAATGACAATAAAGTTTTGTGTGTGTGTCCTCTATAAATATTTGATAAGAAAATTGATATAACATTTTATATGCTCTCTCATCAAATTCATCTCATTAAAAGGATAATTAACGTTAATGTCAATGAAACTGTTTAGTTTTCCTTTAATTGGTAACAATAATATAATAACTTTGACTCAGATTTTTCTTCCTTTTCCCAACATTTTATTTTAAATAACGTCTCCATCAATTCAACTCGCCAACATTCAGGATGATGAAAGGACTCACAATATTATTATACTACATCCTTGTTTGCGTTTTGCAGTTTACTTAAACTTGCATGATAAAAATGAGTTTGAAAAATAGCAGGATTAGGTTACTACGCAGTTGAGTAGAGAGAGAGAGAAAGAGACGAGAGTGAATCTATGCAGTACATATAGCGGTAAGCGCAGCAGCGGCATACTATAGCCGGTTTTTCAACAACCTCGTATAACAAGTAACATTTCGAGAGAGAGAAAAAAGTTTTGTATGTGCATACTTGAGCGTAATGTGTTATATGAAAGTTTCGAAAAGAAAAAAAACGTAAACATTTTTAAATCATCGGGAAATTAAGGACTGTCGGTAAAATTGGGAGTATTTCATAGAGAGGAAAAAGAAGAACAAAAATGGAAAAGTACTTTGTTTTGTGGGACAGTTCTTTCTAGCTTTAGTTAGTAACCCAGCTTGCCAAGGCTGTTCCACTGTAAAAGTAAAGCATGAAAGGTATTTTGTTATGTAGCTTTTGTGGAGGACTCCAATGTTTTTGTCACCTGTTTAACGATATGGGTTTCCTTTTCTTTCCTTCCTTGGGGGAGCAGGGAAACAGAACCACAACATGAGAGCACGAAGGCTTGAACCATATATGTAGCATATAGCCTCCCTTTCCATTACATACTTCTCCGAAGCAAACATCCTCTTCCTTCTGCCTGAGTCCCTCTCTCTCTCTCTTTCCATTTTTCCTTTCTTTTCCGAGTGGAGAAGAGCCTAGTAACAGGACATAATGATTCCATTCCAGTTTCCAGTGTGGATCCTTTTTCCATTCAGCACGTTTTATCTGCTCCTCTAGCCTAAAAGCTAGAACTGCAGGCGAAGGCATACATCATTTCTTCGCTTGTATCACTAACCATTCTATTCTCTCTCTCTCTTTCTGTTTCCTGATAATAATGTTGTTGGATGGAGTGAGGATGAGAGCACTGCTGCATACCAAGACGGTGGATATCTTTCATGGCCTGATGCTGATGATTATGATGATGATGAAAAAAGTATCTTCGTTTTTTTCGTTATTTTTATGTAATAGAGTTAAATTGAAAGAGTAAAGTGGAGTGCAGCCAGCAAGTCGCGAGACTTGTTCCCCTGATTTTCTTTTGGTTTCCTTCTTCTTTAACTACTTTTTCTCATATTAGTTTTCCGTCCGTCCGTCGTCCGTCCATAAGACTTTTATCATTGGTGGTTGGAAAAGGGAGGGGGAAAACTGCCTCAGGCTCAAGTGCAGTAGTCCACCACCATCACCTTCAGCAAAGTAAAGGAATTTACAAGCTGGCTGGTGTTGGTGGGTAGGTATATATTGGAACTTGCATATGTGGTTGGGGTTGGGAAAAGGGAAAATCCCTTTTAATAATCCAAAACAACAACAATAAACAAAAACATTTGGAGGGCCATCGCACTGTCATATCCTGCTGCAAGTCTATTGCACCGATTTATATGCATGAATCTTTTGTTAGGACATGTATTATCTTTATGCAGCAATACATTGTAGGTACTTTTGAATACAGATAAAAGTAAGTTATGTCAGGAGTGAGAAGATTTTCAATCAGAATGAAAATCGTAAAAGTGGATTTGTTTTGGAATTATTAGTGACATGCAATTATTTATGATGCAGAATGAGTTTTTCAAACGAAACGGAACAAAAATGAACACAAAGACTTTTTTCTAACGAATATTTCCCTCCAAATGAGCATTAATGCTTGGTTCTTATTATGGAGTATGGAGAGCTTCTAATTGCTTCAGTTCCAATTTTCCTACCGCATTAAGCCGGTTTCCGGTTAAGAGATCTAAGGTTGTCGAGAGAGTAATATTAGGAATAGCAAAAGAAAAACACTAAAACTGAATTAGTTTGTAAAGGTAAATTAGGGAGACTAGTTTCAGGCTCTTTGGAGCTTCTCCGGCCACTGCTGCTGCTGCGCTGCATTAAGGTATTTACCTATTATCATCACATTGTATTGTGAAAAAGTACGTCAACTGCACTGCGTATAATAAACTGGTGAGAGCAGATGCTCAGTTAGAACAGAATAATGCAGGTAAACAAAGAAAAAGGAGGAAAAACTTTCATAGAAAAATGGAAACGCTCGGCACAAGATGTCTAATGATAATGGTGCAGTAGGGATTTCAAAAAAAAACCTGAAGGAAAACCGGGTGGCTGCCGCAAACTTACTGTAGCGGAGTGAGTATGTACATACATCATCGCATTGTAGAAATATTCATAGAATTTCTGACAAGAAGATTATTGACAGTTGCTGGGATGATGAAGATAAATGGAATCGGCGGAGCGCGTGAAATTAGATGAGACTGGAGCATTAGCAAGCAAACATTTTCTATGCAACTAGGGGTGAAAACGAAAATACAAACTTTTGCTACTTCAGATAAACGTAATAATATGTAATGTGTAGTTAAGATAACTGCAGTAAGCATACATATACAGGAAGTTAAATTGGAGCATATTTGGATGATGATGGTGATGAGATGAGCAAGCAAAAATAATGTTTTGTCGTCCCTCACCAGATGAAATGACATGAGAGGACTTGTGTTATAGTTATTATTATTTAAGTATTATTGACACAATGTGGGAGTAAAAGTATTGAACAATAAAAATTTGCTTCTGTTGACAAACATGATTTACAGGTTATCCTTGGTCATCAAAATCACAAGTGACATATATGAACATTTATTACATAAAGCTACGAGGAAAAATAAATGCATAAATTGGAGTGAAGTTCGGATTAGCGTCGATTTTCTAATAAGAAGCCATAGTAAAAGATTTAACAAGTTCTTTGTTCGTTTGATCGAAAACGTGAAGTCTACAATAGATTGGAAGGAAAAAAAAGACAAGTTGGAGCAATAAAAAGTAGAAAGAAAAGTTGGAACTCTTGAGTAGTATATCCTTGTTTATTAGTGATTTTTCCTCTGTGGATTGTTAACTGTTACTACTCTGTCCACTGTTTGTGAATGAAAGTGTATTAAAAGATCGTGATCATGTCAGCAAGTAAGAGATTAGCGAAGCGTTCCATTGTTGGGACACGGGTGACCGGGCCACTCAGGGAGACTGGCCTTTATCATCCCGGGGTCATTATTGGAAGCAAGAACCCGGACGAGTTCGTCCTCAACAATTGTCACACCGGAATTGGACCCAACTCCAAGTACGTCGTCAGATTTGATACAGGAGAGGTCCGAGAGTTCTCAGAGGGGGAGCTCGTTGGACCCCAATTCGGGAATGTGAGCAGCCTCAAGCTAAAGCCGCAGCAGAAGGTTTTTGTCACTCACAACGGGAGGGAGGTTTGTGGAACCGTTGTCTACCATCGACCCCAAATTGATGAGGTCCTCATCAATATTCAGCCTCAAGGCCCTAATGAGGTCAGTAAATGTTCATTAATCAAATTTAATTGTTTTTATGTAATCCATTTTTATTGTCATATTGTTAAACTCGGGGTGCATAACCGTAATTGTCACGTAATTTTAAGCAGAAAAGCCATTCCATAAATCATGCTATAAGCCAATTGCTTTTGGAAAACAAATCGATAGAAAAATAATATGTATTCAAGGCAAACTTTCTATAAATCCAACAAACACAACACTGCTGATAGTGAGTGAAGCAGATCAAATTTAAATTACAATACAATAAAATAAATCTCCCCATAATTATGCACCAGCTTAGAATGAATCCCCCGCACTACAATAGATTAAAACAAGAAAGTAGAGGAAATGACAAATGGGGACATGAGACCAAACACTTCAAGAGAAATTTCGGATGTGGAAGTAGAAGTAAATAAATGCAAAGCAAAAAATATATCACATCATAAATATGGATTAAGACTTGAGAGCCTCTTCCGTTTTACAAAATATATAAAATTCACCAAGCGCTATAAGTGAAACGGATTCATCTTGAAAGTGGATATTTATATTTGTGTCCAATGTACAGTGCTGTAGGTATCTACGCAAAAATAAAATGCGTATCATTTCCCATTTATTTGTCGAATATAAAATAGAGGAAGAGGGATTGATACATCTATGTCAGTGTACTGTACATAAACACTTCTATATATAGGTCTTGTGTAGTGCATTGACTTTGATGCTGGGTTGGTGGCGGCGGTGGTGGTGTGTTGTTGTTGTGGTCGTTGTGTTGCATGCCCCATAATGCATGCATTCAGAATGAAATGCAGATATGGGTGGAACCATCCTCCGAAAACGGAATGCGCAATTCGTGGAAGCGAAAGCAAAGGAAATGAAGTTACATTCATTTTATATCTCCTTTTTTCATTTACTTCCACAACGATCACCACCACAATATCATGATATATACCATCCCAACCACCCGGCAACAACATTTGCACATATGAAAAAAACAGAAGACCAAAGTTTCTTATAAAGTTCTCCAAGGCGTCCCTCCTCATAAAGCATCCATGTTCCAAGCTGGAAAGCTGAAATGTTTTTTTGCTGGAACAAGTTTTCACTGGAATGGAATGATATTGTGGGCTGGGGAGAGCGCATGTACAAATAAAAAGGTGCATTGGCTGCTGGAAAATGTAACTACGTAGCAGCGGCCGCACGGGCACTGATTCCACCCGTGTAGCAACAGCCAAATCCTCTCCTTTATTACTATTCCTCAAGAGGTATACAGTATACCATGTTACTTTTCCAAACGGCAACTGTTTTCTGCTCCTCAGCGCACATCATAATAGAAAATTCGAGTCTTATATAGATACATAGACTCACATCTTTTCATGCATAATAATAATACGCTTCTTTTGAGCTGTGAAAAGGATTGATCCAGGACGTAAGATAAGAGGATCAACAGAAAAAGAATCATATCATATCAGTAGAAAAAAAACACATATGGTCATATAAACATCGGAGATTCCATCGATCTTGTATAATAAAATGCCTAAAAAAGAGAACTTTTGGACTACCTATCTAACTCTCTCATATGCCTTGATCATGATCTCTGAAAAAAAACGAAACTCCTCATGACTTTTGTTGTTGTTGTTAGAAAATTCTGAGAAGTGCAGCATGTCAGAAGAGAGAGCATTCAAAAGAGTATCAAACATCAACCAACAAGCAAGCATGCCAGAAGTTCAACTTACGACAGTTCGTTCAAAGCTCTTTTTTATACTTAGGCATTATACCGAAGGAGAAAAGCTGACTTGAAGAACTTTGTGCAATACATACCTACCTACCAGCTACGCATATCATCTCATTTGGAGAAGTGTTGTTTATCCAGCCTGTAGGCAAGCATGAGTAGAACGAGCAAAGAGCCGGCTCCGAGAACAATGCCCTTTTACCATACGATACCACAGGAGAAGGAGAGAGAGGGGAATAACAGCAACACATTGCAGCGCAACCACTTTTTATCGTACTATTATGTACGTAATAAGACCATTTATTTATACACGTTTCTCCTATTTAAAAAAAGGGTTGTTGCTTCACCTCTTCATCAGGCCAGGCCATGGCTCAGCTTATTTCGTTTTTTTTTCTCGGCCATTTCCATATGTTATGTAGATAGGTATGTATATTTAGATTCAACAGATCATCGTCATGATATGATCGTGAATTAGGGGCAGAAACTGACATTATGCGTCTGTAATAAAAATGGAGGTTTCAACGGCGCATCTACAGCAGCATCTTTCGTAACATCATGTAGTATAGAAAACAAAATGTGCCTTTTCTCTGCACCCATGTCATAGTCCATGATAAAGTTCTTTGATCATGTGAAAGACGTGAATGAGCAGAATAAGAAGCCGAGGTCAAAAAGGATTTTTTTTAAATTCCGCGAGCAATTATCATGATGACATTTGAGCGATTCACCCAAGCCATATAGTTGTAGCTCACTTCCTTCGGGTGCACTGTCAACATTCATTTTGTTCATAATAATTACTCTGGGTGAAGTGGTTGGTGTGTATGCTCAGATGACAGTCAGGTTCAAGATAAGCCGAGAAGATGATGAGACGATTGCATTGGATCATGAACACAAGCAAGGCTCTATAATAAACGGAGTAAGTTTGCATCATCCAACCCACGGCAACAAACGTTTCACGCTTGAGTATTCCATCAAGTACCGCACCGGTCTTTTCTTATCTGGTGGCGCCGCCCGCACAAAGCTCCTTTTTAACTTTTTCCTCCGGCTTTTAATGAACCAATCTGCAAGAATATTTATCAACTGGTCTTAAAAAAGATTCCCATATACATACATGAGTTGATCCAATGTAAACATAAATATTAGGCGAAATCTCTTTATTTTTATATTTTTGTAACGATTTCCTTTTTTCGTTATTTTCTGGCAGACTGCTTTAGGTCATCATCGACTTTAATCTCGGCGTTTTTCCTTCATGCATAATATTCCCCCTCCTTGTAAGAAGATAAGCATCTTTGCTTTAAGCTCTCTTTACGTTTTTTGGCGTGTGCATATCTGATGATGATGAGCTAAACATAATTCATGCTAGTTAACTCCCCAAAACATAGGTTATCCTGTTTGTCTTCAATTGATATCAATGCAGAGCATGCGCCTTTAATAGCTGCTAAATATGTTCATGCACATTTATTGTTTACTGGCAGTTTAAATCTTTTGTTCATTTATATCTTAATGTCTTTCTTCATCATGGTTTACGAAGTTCATAAAACATCAGCGCAAAAATTGCCGTTTATTATGATGAGAGCAAAGTTCATACAGTACGAGAAAAATGCCAATGAAATTCCAAACGAATATAATCTGTTTGTAAATATTTCCATTTGAATATTTGTAATGAAAATAATTCAGTGAAGTTTTCCGATGACGTAGTCTCACAAGAAGACTGTATGACTCACAGTTTTCGGTTAATCATTTCCTTTCTCGGTATCAGTGAAATGCATAAGAACGCTCAATACGTATGATATTGTGATGAAATAAGCTTGCAGTGTTACATGATGACGTTTTGGGCCCGCTTACGTAAGTACAGAAACCGCTTGCTTGCCTTCATGCATATGCGGCTTTCCTTTCACATTCTCATTTCGCTGCAGTAGTAGTAGTGTCGGAGAACAGAGCAGCGGACAGGTTGTTGTTTATATGACTTAAGTGTAGTTTCATTCTTTGCAACTGTTTACGGATTCGGGATGAATGGTACCGGATATAAAGTTAAGACAGGCTGAATTAAATTACTTTATATTCCTTGCTGCTGTCCTTTTCCCTACCTTCTTTCTCCCCCTCCCATAAAAAGTGCATTCATGCAACAACCTAACAAAACTATTTAGAATACGGTAGTTTAACCTACTCCGTTCTTTCGTCCTCCTCCTCATCATCATGCAATGCATCAATCATATGGAGGATGATCATGATTATATGGTGGGGTAGAACAAGTGTACAGAAGCACATCCGTCATAATATCTCCATTAAATGAGCACAAAGGCTTATTAATGTGCAGCCTACCTGCAAAAATATTATTATTCCTCTGTTTTAAGGATAATAATGATGAGTCAAACAAGGGAGCAGCTTTGTTTGGTAGCGCTGATATGCTGCTGCTGCGCAAAACTGAGTAGGAGGTTTTCTTTCTCTACTTTTATTTTGCCGTGTAGCATGATTATTGCATGCCTGCATATTATACTGTTGTTTGTTTTGTTGTTCTTTCCCCTTTTCGTCGTTTCTTCGTGTGGCATGCAACAACAGTGAATGGGGAGGCATGTCATGGCATGCGACGTCAGTGACCTTTATTGCCAAAAATTGCCATTTCAAGAGCCAATTCCAAAGGAATTGTTGCAAAACAGTGATGACGACTGTGATGTAGAGAGAGATGGATAGTAGAAGTAGATAATAGTTAAAATAATCAAGATTATAGTCTGATTTAATGACAAATCTGAAAATAGAAACAGAAACTGACTCCGCCATCAGCCATGACTATGACCATGTCACCATGTGACAAGATTATTTTTAAAGTGGACTGGCGATGATGGCCTTGTTCATTAGCTTCGAGCTTTTTTTCGCGGTTTTCGAAATAATAAGTGACTGAGTCAGATAGATACAGCATATAATCTCCTTAAATCCTTCATACTTTACTTTGGTCATTGGTCGGTACCTTGTCCCTCTCCCCAACTCTGTTAGCGAACCGCAAGGATTCGCTACCCAGCGAAAACTTAAGCATTCCAACAACTAAGGACTCAAAACCAATAATTTAATTCGCAGAAAAGCAAAAGCAGTAATCATTCAAGTTCTAACCATTCGTCATAGAATTATTGCATCATCATTATCATACTATCATTGTTGGGAAAAGTCTTGATGTATCCATTTCACAAAAACTTCTTTTTGGAAAATACAAGAAAATTATAGCATTCCGACTACTCACTTCTTTCAAGCAAACCGTGCTATCACTTATCATTGCATTGTACTCGGTGCGAGCTTTTCTCTTCCTCAACTCAACTATGTACTACCCATTTCATACGAGGTATGAATAACCAATAGTTTTTTTTTGGAAGGAGTGAAATGGAAAGAAAGCAATGACCGATGAGAAAATTACTATCCAATTCCACAGTACAATTATGTAAATGGAAGGAGAATGGCTGAATTGAATTGGAGAGGGAATGGAATGATGGAATAGATGGAAATTAAAGTTTTTGACAGGAAATGCGTCAATGGCAGCCACAGCACAAGCGATTAATGCCGGTATATTAGATTTTGTTTAATTCAGAGAATATATAGCGTGCTATGGGAGCTTGGGTCGGTCTTTTCCCTCTAGTTTTTCCTGCTCCATATGATGATGTGATGATGACCTATGCCATGTCCGAGAGTCTGGCTTTGGCATTTACCTTCCGTAATACATACAAAGTACAAAGAACTTTTCGAAAAACAATTTTTATTACACTGTAACGGCCAGGCATGCAATGAAATATGTTGCCGATGATGATGATGGATATTTATACAATTATTTTGCTACATGCTACTAACTATTTGTCTAAAAAGGAATTAGATTTTATTATTGAGTATAAGTTTGAACGAACGGGGCTTTTTCAGCGCGGCTACTGAACTGACCAGAGAAAAGGAAAAATTCAGTGCACTATAATTATGAAATTGAAACGTAGGTTAAAGCCTAGGCTAATGTGGAAATATAATGTACCTACCTACCTACCTAAGCTATAAAGGTTGATGTCGATGCCACCATGTCTGGCAGGACCTTCCTTGTTTTTTTATGTACATATTATTGGTCAAGTTATAAGCTATAGCTATAACCACTTTATCCTCATTTAACCACCTTTTGAGTCTGGTGAATATCCTCAATCATATCATCATATCATAAGTTAAATCGACTGCCAAATGCTCTGTCTATACTAGCCATAGACTTGCAATCAAATGTTATTAACAAGCATGCATACATCAAATTATTATGTTGTTTTATTACGTTTTTTATATGCAAAACTAGTAAATTTGCACACTGAAAAGTTAGAAGTGGATTTTAGTGCAAAAATTGAACAGAGACCGGCTTTTCGGCAAAATCGGCATTTGTGTATAGGTATGGGTATGAGAAGTAAGTTTTTTTTTTAATTTGAAGCAGACTTTGGGTTCAAGCCACCAGACTGTGTGAAAGCACATAAAATGGAGATATGGGTGGAAGATGGGGATGTAAGTATCTTGTATATTCGATCCTTATCTCAATTATAGGTTTGGAATCCGTTTTGTTCATCTCTCATATCATATCATAATACTCATTGACTGTAAACCCATGTTCTTTGTTATCTGCATTATATTATGGGGAAAGCAAACAGAACCTTCCGTTTTTAACTAAACTCACATCAGTGCAGTGACAAGGTTCGTGTAGCTACTGATTAGTTGGTGCAAAAAAAAGTATGCGACCACTGCGGCCGACTCTACTATTAAATCGAGGCGACTGATTAGATATTAATGGAAACATTAAAAAAGTGATGCGACATGCGACCTTAGCGAACTTAACTTAGATTAGAAATGAGCATACCTCCTCCTTGCACAAATCATTATCCTTTTTTCTCAAACTCCAAAACAACTTCCCAGTTTGATTACTGGATGTTATCGAACGAGCAGATATTTGACAGAAAGGAGAGTTAATGGTTGATGTCTGGTTTAAGTCTCCTCATCATCCTCTTCGGTAACGTCACAGATATGTACCATGTACCAGATTATAAAACTTTATGTCTGGCTGGGCGGCTATTATCACCGCCAGTTGAGTATCATGCATGCATCTGTTTTATGGAAACTATACCTTAACTTTCCTCGTTACATTTTAAAATATGAATACTCATCGCTGTAAAAATGGAGGCCATCTGAAGTTATCATATGTCGGTCGGCTGATCCATTCAAAAGGGGAAAACGTGTGTGAACTGCTAAACTGGAACCTCAGCGTTCCATTTATTTTTGCAGACGTATGCGATTCATTTTCCATTATCCAATCCAATACACAAAACATGGATTTTTATTTCGTGGTGGTGTAAGTCAATATACAAATAAAAAAATAAGCTTTTGAAATTTGAAATTGTGTGACTTGGTCAAAAAAAAGTTTCATGCAAAAGGATACTGACTTGTCTCTAATCAACTGTTTATTTGGGTTGGTCTGACCATCATCATATAAAATGGCGATATTTAGACAAATAAAACTGGTATATACAAATAATAATACATTTACCCACATCATAGCTAGATCACATTAAGCTATGCACAAACAAAGCCAGCTATACTCACACAAATAAAGGAACGATCTGCCTGTTTATTGAGGAAAAATATATTTGCGCGCATTTTATTACAAAAGTCTGACCTGAATTATTGCTCTCTGGTAAAATTCAATTTCCACACATGACGAGTTTCAGCTTGATTATAAAGTTGGCCAACAAACAACAAGACTCAATCACTCGAGCCCAATTTAATTTTCTCAAATAAAAAGTGACAAGAGTAGGTGTTTGTGAGAAATATTTTAATTGATTTTGATGATTTTTTTTGACTCGAGGGAAAATATTTATTGGCTAGTTCAAGATAAAATGATATGCCCTCATTGGTTTTTACTGCAGAATCGATTGATTCGTTCGTGATGAGATGACCTTTTTGAAAATAATTTTCTTCTCAATTTTTTTTTTATTCATGAATATGAATGACTATAGTTGGAGCGATACAGCGGTTCAGCTCAGCTCTGATACATATGTAGATAGATGCTAGACACAAAAATGTTGATTGATGAAGTCCCACTCACTCGTCAGTCAAAAGGATTTACTTTTTGGATCAATTTTTGCTGTTTAGTCTTTATTGTTTTAATGCATCAAAGGAGTTCACCGAACCTTTATTGTGTATCAAGTAAAGATGATTGTTTTTTGGGGGTTGGTATGCATCCCTCATTATTGCAGCCCCAAGACAATGAATAATGTAAAGTGCCTATCTAAAGAGAGCCAACCAGCCTATACTGCCTGCCTCTATTACTATGAATATGGCATGTGTACATATATCGACATCCACCATGGTACGAATATAATGTGCCTATGCCTATTCAAGAAATGATGAAGCTAACCATAATATTCTCATTTTTTTGAGTTTGATATTATTTTCTCCTTTTCGCCGTACAAAACAACTAGCAAAAATATAATCGAATTAATAACTGCAATTATCTCTTACCATTGTGTTCATTCACTACACTGACCGTAGCTGTTTTTGTGGCCATTATTGTTGTATAACGACTTGTCAGGTGAGCACATCATTAAATGAGTCCAGTATTATTATTATCGCTTATAGGCTACGAGGAGTCCACGAAGGACAGGTTTTCTTATAGGTAGGTAGGTACACTGGTATAAAGTTTATGGGCAGGTAGGTAGGTACAAGGTACACACACACGGAGGTAAAGCAATTCACCATTCATATCTCAATTTTAATTGGAATTGAAATCATAACAGGTATATAGTTTGCTGATCTTTCCTGTTATAATCTTCCCAAAAATGATTCAATGTAGAAGAGCCACATAGTCATAGGCATCATGCAAAGTGAGCTATAGTGAGTGAGAAACCAAAAATTAAGATTGGAAAAAATGGACCAACAAGGGACTTTTGTCTTATGAAGCTTGAGGAAGAATTAAAAGAACAGCAGCAGTAAAAAAACAAATCATTTCAACATTTCTTAAGCGATTGATTAAAAGAACTGTCACAATTGTACACATAAATTCTCCCTATGCACATGAAGAGCCGTCTCTATTTCGTTGTCTTTTTAAAAATGCGATTTGAGAATAACAAATTGTACTTACAAGAGAATATCCCCGCACAGTGTGAAATGATTTATGGCTTGTTTGAATCCTTTATATCCATTTAATTTAAGTACCTCTTCTCTTCTCCCTTTACACTTTTGCTACACAACAGTGTACAGAACAACAGTAACGTGCAATTTTACTTTTTACGACCGTGTTCTACAAATTCAAACAATTTTTTAAAGAAAAGACAGGAGCCGCAGTATCTCTCTCCATTATTTCATTTTTGTCAAATTACCAGTAAAAATGGAAAAGAAATGTGTGAAACCCTCAGCCAAAAAATTTCATCATCGTCAACCCATCAGCTTCTTTATAATTTTGAAGGCAGCACGTACGAAAATTTATTGTGTTGGGGGATACAATACATGCCTATATCTTCAGCAATTAACGCGCACACAATCTTATCTTTCAAGCAAAAAAAAAGTGACTACGACAATTTGGAAAATAGGGAACAAATTATATGACTTATTTACTTTAATTTGCTTCTCTGCAAAACAACAAAAAAAATCTCTTACTTTTAGAGAAGGGATCCCACTACAACAGAATTACAAATGGGAGGAGGGAGGACGAACGGCTCGAGTGAGAGCTTGTACCTATTCACGTTTTCTTCGTACGACTTACGTGTATATTTCCTAATTTCATCTGATTTTCTCCTCTACTGCAAAAAGCATATGTTTGTGCTTGCTTTTTTTAAAAAATTTTCCTTCTCTCCTTCCAATTTTCATCATTTTCTATTCAAACAAAAACACACAGGAAGTCGGTTCAGACTTGTGAAGAAAACCAAGTCAAGCTATTATTAAGTCAGAAGAAGTTGATGAAAATTTTCATAAAGGTTTTAATGCAATAATAGGAGGAGGAAAAAATCAACAGCAGCAAAAAATGGAGTGGAAGTGGCAGTGGCAACAGCAATCAGACAAGTCCCTAATCTCCTTCCTTCACTCATTTACTCAAAAAAATTATTCTTCTGCGACTTTTTCAACAGGCTTGTATCTTATGATGTGATGAGAGTAGCACATACTAAAATAAAAGTTTGCTTTGTTTTATGATGCTTGTTGTACACCTTTAATAAATGCTTGTACGCACATGAGTGTGTGTGTGTGATCTGCTGCTGATGATGTTGATATAATGAAGGGAAAAAATAGTTCACATCAAAGCCCATGTATCTTATACAAGATGAAGTAAGTTTGATAATGTTAGATAGTTTTCGCGAGATTAGGAATAAAAATGGTAACCGTTGCAAACGTGCGGTTTGCCCATTTTCAATTTTAACTGCTTAATGTGTACTATTTTATTTTCCTGTAAAAAACTAAATCTGAATCCCTTATCATCATAATATAATATAATAAAAAATAGATGTAATAAAGCTATATACCTAACTATATGGCTATATATAAATATACTTAAATGCTCAGCGCATTTCAGGTTTTTTTTCTCTCTCTCTTTTCGTTTTCTGTGGTTTACTCGTGGAAAAAATGGCATGATTATGATTACTCAACTGTACATTTAAAAAATTTTGCTGCTCTCTCCATACCTTCTTCGAATCCTTTTTTCATTGCGCTGCTTTTTATAAGCTTTTGGCTATTTTGGTTTGAAAATCGTTGAGAACGAAACAGAAGAAGAAGAAAAAACACGAAGACTTTTCTGTATGCTCAGTGATTTGAAGCAGAAAAACTGTGGTGTTCTATTCTGTTGTGAACAAACGCATGTACTTGTAAAATGATTCATTTTTTTCTATAAAAAAAGAATCCCTTCTTGATAAAAAAAAATCACTGTAATCATTATCATCTCCTCCTCCTCTTCTTATGTGAATTGTTGATCCCGAGGAAAAAGTGCTCTCCATATAATATTCTCAAGAGATGATGATGATTACTCCAAAAAAAGAAGAAGAAAAGAGTGGCATTATTTTCGTGTTTTTTACTTTGTATTTCTTTAAGGGCCATCATCCCCATTGTGTACAAAATTGCTAAAGGATGGGGCTAGAAAGGAATAGGGATATCAACAAGAAAGGAAAAAAATAGGATAGGAAAGTGTTTGCAAAAAAAAGAAGAACAATATTTTTTGACAGCAGCACGCAGAAGTGCGTACATACACATCCAAATCATAGATAATGATGACAGTAGTTGCGAATAGGAAAAAAATATCTTGGTTGGATATTATTCAAGGGTCGATGATTGTTGCGAAAAAAGGGGGGAAAGAGATGAGATAGGGTTGTTGGTTGCTAGAAAAGATGATTACCTACCCATATCATTTGATTTATATACCTATAAGCCGATGCGTACAATGAACAATGTATCTGTAAGTGTAATATTTTTTGCTGCTCGGTTCTCTTCTCTTTTGCGTTTTTACAACGGGCAATAGAACCAGTTGCAGTTCATCCTCCTTTTTCCTTCAGCTATAAACCATCCCTATCCCTTGGTATTGTTTCATAAAGAGATAACGTATTGCACACATATGCAGTGATTGATATCTTTTATCGCAACAGCCTATGCACACAATTGCAAAGGAGCAGGGGATGGATAAGAACTATAGCTATATTTAATAGAGAACCGAGAGAGCGAATAGATAGATGAGGTATAAAGTGGCTCTAGCTATTTTTTGCTGGCTTTGGCCACGCAACGCATCATTATATTACTAGTAGTACTATTATCATTATATTGTAGGGCAGAAAAGAAAGAAAGGAAAAAAAGCTGCTAACGGGATCCTGTTTCCCTCATCGTATAATCTTTGCACGGCCCAGCCACTCACTCTCTGCTCATATGCCTATATCCTGCGTTATTTTTTGTGCTTGGTTTGTACGCAGGAAAATCGCTCTGGGTTTTTTATATGTTTTGTATATCTTATGTTGTCTAAACTGGGTAGATTTGCATATCTGTATGCTTTACTACTTGTAGAATGCAGTGAAGATAATGAATTATATGTGAGTCAACAGCAACAACAACATCAAAAAATAAATGCGTCTTCTTTTTCTTCGTGTTCATCTTCATCTCAAGAAAATTTGCATTTGTGCACAATATTTTTCTTTGCTTGCGCCAACACAGAGAAGAGACAAAGTCTTTGCTTTTGCCTTGACGCTTATGATGAACAACAATTGACTTTTTCGTTTTTGCATACATTAAAATAGCACAAACTACACAGTCAACAGTTTACACACGCATAATGGGCCCAGTAAATAACAATATTTATTCAGCTGATATGAGATATGTGTACTTTCCATTTGTTCTCTGCAATAATGGCTATACGGAGGAGCATGAAAGCTAACTATGGCCCATTATGATTACGATGAAGCCAAAAATGTACAATTTCAATTTTAATTCAGAAAATTGCATTTAGGAAAATTAGCATAAAGGATAAGCATGCTTAAATGCTTTGAAATTTACGATTTTTTAAAGAAAAAAACTGCGAGATTTGTAGTTCAGATAGGGATAAAGACAAGTCGTAAAAATCCACAGACATCCAACCGCAACTACTGATGTTTTTTCGAGATTGTTGCAAATGAATGCCTACCTATTGGTTGTTTATCGTGTTGCAAAAAAAAAAGAACGAACAGCTTTATAATTACTTTAGTGAGCACAGCACAGCTCTCCATATAAGTTCTGTCATAATATGCAAGGAATAAATTGAAAATACGATGAGGGCCATTAACTCAATTGATTCATTTGAGATTTTCCTCGATTTTCACACAATCTTCCTACATAGTAAATAGGTTTTAAATCATCTGCATTGCATTTAGGTATTAATGTTTCCATGAAATAGATTTACTCTCAGTCAGTTCACTCACTCACTCATCCCATTCACTTGTTATTGTATGGCAGTCACTTACTCCTCCTCATCTCCGTGTTTCATTTGAACTGACGACTGGTTTGTTTTTCTTGTTGATTGTCCTACATTCAGCCAAATCCAAAAAAAAATGTACATAAGCTCATTTACAATCTCTGAAAATCCGCATGACATTGACTTGCTACACAGCTACCCATATACACAGAGAGAAAACCAAACGCATCTTCTTTTTTCGTCAACTGCGCATTTAGTGAGTGAATAAGCTATAGAGCCACTTGACTTAAAAGCCTGTCGTGACGCGTATTTATTTTCTTGAGTCTATGCAAATCCTACTCCTTTCGTCTTCCTTCGTTACACCTTCTCTTAGCAGCCATCTTTTTACCGGCCGGCAACTGATTGCCCAAGTCAAGTCGCTTTATAGACGTCATCGTCGTCACCAACATGATTGCTTTTTTTATATTCGCAACGGAGAGCAACCCATTTCCCATCTTTGATATGAGTTATGGATTATTTATACAGCAACAGAAAATTGGTGGAAAAAAATCTCTCTAAACGGTTGAATGATTTTTGAATATTACAAGGGAAATTATTATGTAAAGTTACATATTTATGGGAATACCTTACGATTAGCGAAATTGTCTACAGAAAATATAAAAGAGTAAAAGTACTCCTTGTAGACCTTTAATATCCCTCCACTTACACAAGTGAATTACGGTGCCGTACGCAACGTCAACCTCCACCGTGTTGTCCTATTGAAAATTGAATTTTGGATCGTTGAAAATCCTTACCAATACAAAAATTAACAGTCCCGAGGTAATTTCCCTTTACTCTTTTTTTAAAAACTTTAATGTAACGTATTTTTACTAACATGTTTATCTGTTCAGGATTTTTATTTTGTTGTCAAATCAGCGTGAGGCATTCGTAATGGTCACGATCACGATGATAGAACTGATGATACGATATGTGATCATGTTGATACGATGATGATACAGAAGATCCACCATCGTAAACGTCATGAAACGTCCACCATCGCGCAATCCATATGTCATACCGCAAACACACATTTGTATCAATCTTTTATCGCCATAATTTTTAAAAAATATGATGACTTCGGAATAGTATCTGTCTTTGACAATAACAATATGAATGGGAGGTGTACCAGTACCACCGTCGTCACATCTACTTCATACAATATACCTACATAGCTATAGCAAATATTAAAGGGAATTATAAAAAATGACTTTGAT
>JAQGAI010000569.1:0-19208 GCA_034696905.1 Lepidocyrtus violaceus
AGTTTTAGTCATCTCATGGCGAGCCAATACCCTTCCACAAGATGAAAGATATTTTTTTTTGTATATAACCAAAACATAAATATTTTTTGGTAATAATAATGATTTTTGTTCTGAATTAATTAAAACACTGGTTATCCAACAAACCACACAAGCCAATTTTAAAACTCTGAAAGGAATCATTCTTAGCCAAGCCTAACAATAATGAAAGAAAAAATTTCAAGAAATTTATGATCAGGATCATGGAATATATATTTTAGTCTGCTCTTTGTAAATAAGAACAATACCTGCCAACAATTTTTTTTGATTGCGAATGCTACACCTTTAAAAATCAAGTGAACAAGATGTTTTTTTTTTCTTAAAAAAATAAACTACTTGTAGTCTTCTTGTTTTGCATAATGAATCATCAACCCCATTACCAACTTGGCAAGGAGGCACACAAGGCAAGGTTTCAAACTAGACAAATATTTTTCTATATCTGTGTCTTATTACGTGTCATGGCATGAAATGAAACTGGTGAGTTGTGAATTATATTTTTTCTCTCGTTTATAACTACTGTCATTATAACTCATGTGGGTAGACACTTGACTTCATACCTATAAAAAACCTAATATGTGTATTAGGTCGTGCTTCATAGCATGATGATATTGATGATGCTCATGGATGCACTGTCATCATTATCGTGGGTATGCTCTTTGGTCTTCTGATGATATACGCAAAATACCTTCCACCATTCTATAGTATGGAATAAAAGAAACGATAACACTTGAAAAATATTTAGTATCTGTTGTAGCCAGTTTCTGCAGCGCTGTTGCATTGTCAAGTTAATATTCCAAGTGTGGGGAGCTTAAGCTTTATCTTAATCTCCTCTCCCTGCCTCTCACTTGGGTATAGACAGGAGACTCATCAAGTGTTTGTGTAGTCCATCATCCTTCTTATCATCAATAAATCTATGTAGGAGTAGCGGATCACCTTTGGACAGGGCAGCGGAAAAAAAGTGGTCAACTTTGTATAGTAAAAAAAATGTGTGTATCGAAGTTTATTTGAGATATATTTGGGAGTGCTACAAAAATAGAAACGAACCAGCTTGAGTACAAAGCTTGGGTATTTTTGCATATGCTGCAATATCCAAATATTACTCAACCTAGTGCAACTGCATGGAATGAGAATCTGAAGGATAAATATAAAAAATGCATCGTAAAAAACTCGATAAATATAAATGAAATGGGTGCTACGCTAACTTGTGAATTGTGCTTGGAGAAATTAAATACGCCCGTCCAGTCAGTCTACTAATCCAATAATCCTCTTTCAATCATGTATAGATAGTAACTCGTTACCAAACCACATTTAGATTGGTTTTTGTGTGAGATATTGGTTATATGTTTTCCTTTATCTATCCCATGTGGTGGTCGTTTTTATCGGCACATATTAAATGAGTGACGATTTACATTTTCTATTGAAAAGATAAATAATCATAAAAAGAAGGAAAAGGAGACTGGAACTAGTTAGGTGAACGTTGGTGATCGTAAACGTGTGCGAGATATGGGTTAAGATACGGGATGGACTTGGGTGATTCACTCACTTACCTATTTACTTTAGGTAAAAAGCGAATATTTTGCCATTATCTTGTCCTGCTGCTGATTGTGAGCAGACCGGACTAATAATATGAGCTCAACATTTAAGTGATGATGAAATTGTTTAGGAATCATCATACAAATATGCGATAAATACGTAGTACACACATCCCACAAAAGTTTACAAAAGCTGAGTCAGATCAGAAAAGACCTGGTCTGGTCTGATGATATCAGATCACCGCATTGTGTACTTTTTTTTCCTAAATAAAAGTCAGTTTTGTTTAGATCTCTGAGTGTCATTCATTCACAAGTCATTTGTTGGACTGAAAAGGTTGCCGTGATTGCTCCCATCTTGGATGTGCAAAAACTTTTGAAGGCTGTTCCTAGTACAAAAATCCAGTGTAGTTCTCCATCTATAATATTAGTAATCTGTCATGTTCTGTTCAAATTTTTTGGAGTTATAAGAGTTGATGTAAACTGCTAAAAAGTAATCAGCCAATTTCCTTGACTTTTTCATAGCTCATTAAAAACTTTACCACTTTGGTTCCCTTTTGGGTGTCTCACCAACCAATTTCAGAAAAGGAGCAAGAATCTTTTGGAGATTGGGATGGAAATATAGTGCAATGTCATCATTAGCTGTTGCTGTTGGTTGGATGTCTTAAGTTTTTGTGAACATTTGGATAAATTACACGTAAAAAAAGTTGATGAGTGAGGGGGATCAGTCTGGACAGAATAATGCGAGTGTAAAATACGTATCATATTTTTTATGGATTTTCTGTGATTTTAAAGTACCTTTCATCGCAGCAGCGATAGATTTCATGAGTTTGTGGTTGAATTATAGTGTGGTCAAGAACAAATTTGCTTCCTCCAAAGATTAAATTGGAAACCTTTGGTTTTTACTGACTAGAATTCGAGGAATGACTGCATTAAGTACTTTTTTGTGGAATCTTACTCCAGAGGAGAGGTGAACGTTTCAATGCAATTAAATAGAGTACCTAATTTGATTTGTTATACATGATCGGATCGGGAAATAAGTGTTATACGGCCATAATAAACATTAGTCATTATATTATAGAGCTACTTCTCAGTTACCCTTGAATTTTCTAGTCATAAAGTAAATTGCAAATATGGAGAGTGCTGGGTTGAAGGAAACGCAAACGGTGGATTTGCAGGTGAATGGTGAAGGAGACAACGATGATGGCGGTGATACGCTCATAACATGGGCTGCAGATGTTGTTGATGATGCCGAACATAATGGCAATGAAATAGTAAATTCAGAAACTCTTGTTCAAATGGAAAAGGAAACAGATGAAAATTTGCAAATAAATGTAGAGCATCTGTCGAATGAAATTTGTTCACCTGCGGTACAAATGACGTGCTCAGCAGAGTGTAACATTGAAATTGATAATGGTGAAAGGACGAAGAGTGATGTTAAAGTGCACCGGGGTAAAACTGAAGTCGATGACCTGAGTAGTGATGACTTGGATTTGCCACCGTCGAACAGTCCTCCCAGTCCTCCGGTGGAAATTGAAGATGACTTTGATAATATGAACAGTGTCGACCTGGATAGTAACGATTCTAGTCAGGAAACAGGTACCGTCTATAGAGGGGTCTTTTTTATTCGTTGTGTGTTGTCTTTTGTAACAACTGAAATGTTTTCTTAAGTTTTAACGTAAGGAAATGGATGACTCTAATTTTGTCGTTTTGTGGTTAACGTTTTTTCGGAAGGTTTAGTGCACAATTAAGGCCTTCTTTAAGTCTTCACGATGTCTGCTTAGAATTGTGCAGATCACTTCCTGTAAATTGTGCAACAGGACTACCTTAATCATAGATTTTCTCCCAATACATAACAGGTTATCCAAGCCCATTATGAATGCTTCAATAGTGCTAGCGCAGTCGATTGATTTCATCTGTACATTTCTACTGAAGCCATTCGAGTTTTTTTCCGCTGCATTTATCCGTTTCTTTCACGGGACAGATTTAACCGTTTGCCAATCTCACGGTTCGTTCTATGGAGCTTGGATATAAAAGGTTACATTTTTATAAGTGAAGTGAAGGGCAATATGGCAGTTTGATAAAAGTCTTATTTCTGTCTTACTGAGAATTGGTGGTCATGCATGGCAAAATGTTTGCAATCGCTGAATTGTTATAACAAGTGGGTAGATAGTAGATACCTACTTACTTCAAAGAAAGAAAAGTTTTTCTTGTTGTTCTTGCAAACTTTGCTCCGATGCTTTTTTATCTTTTTATGCAGAGCGCACAATCAAAGAGGTTAGGTTAAACATCAAACCGATTACGTTGTACTTCCGGATCTGATTCCTCATAAAAATGGGTTGATTGTCCTATGATATAAATATGATGTAGTAGTTCATTTCACATTGTAGCGTACCTACTCATATTTGAATTGACAGGCTCTCAATATGTACTTAATCCTTCGAATGCGCAAATATCATAAAACTATTTATATTACTTTATCAACCAACCGTGTGCCTGATTTGATTGCCGAAAGCACTTGTGTATTGACAGGACTGTCGATAATATGAATCATTGTCGTTTGTCAGTTATTGACAGGATGCGGTGGGGCGGCCAATGATAAGCTGAAACTGTTCAATATTTATTGTTGTTGACTCAAACTAAACCCATTCATATTTGTCTACAGAACGGCATAACCGCAAACAAAACTCACTTTGAATCAATATAACAGTTCTAAATCTGTCGTTTCACCCGGATCTTACCTTCGCAAAATTGATACTGAAATTAATTGGCCGTATTATTCATATATGCGCGGTCATATCATTATAACTCATCCAACCGTTTGCATATCTCCTTTATTCTTTCATAATCTGGCGCCTCCAGTCTATTACTTGGATTATCTTATCGAAGTCATGTTTCAAATTTCCGCAATGAGGTGAAGGTTATTTGAAGCATGCTTATGAATGATTAATGATGATTCTCCACAAGATGATGAGCAGCGAACCCCCAAAACAATGAAAAGAAAACTGAGAGAATTTATGATTAACGTTTGCACAAGAAAGGGGAAAATGCATTTTACGTCCAACTTGTCAATGCCCCTAAATCCTGAAGTGGAGCCACCCTCAAATAATCCTCTTTGTGGAGGGGGACCATGATCATGCAATCATCATTCATTAGAATTCCTAATTTTACCAAGTTGCTTGACTTGAGATTGTGGTTTTAAAGAGAGGAGAATAAAACATGAGCATTGTTATAAAATAAAATGTCCATTTTTTTTAATCTAATGCAATCTTCCTAGGCATAACAGAAACTCATGCATTTTTATGAAAAAAGAAAAACTAGGCAGGCATACATATGACAGCGACAACATTTGCCAGTAAAAAATAATAAGCCCAAGACGATGATGCTGATGTGATTCGTGATGTTGCATACGCATCAAATTTTTAAATGAGGAATGGAATGGAATCTTATTCCGCAAGCGAAAATAATAAATGTACAACAAAGTTTATTTTTTGCTCATGATATCATTGTTGATCCATTAAAGAAACATAACAGTATCAGATGTACTACATGCACATAAATATATAATTTTTACTAGCAGAAAAAACTCCTGTATCATTTTATTAATGTACGTTGTGCAGATTTGTATGAGTGTGTGCGGCCTTCTAAAACCAAGCTTGCGTTTGTTCGAATCGAATGTCTACTAACTCACTTGCTGCTGTATAGATGCGTTTGAAGCCCCACAGGGGAGTATTAATAGGTGACATGATACCTATCAATATCAAAACACAATTTTTCCAACACCACCAGTTTCGTTTCAACCATGCCATTTTATATAACCCATTATTGTTGGAACACTGTAAAGCTTAGCATTTGTCTTCAATTCTTCAATAATATTTTTGTTCTTGCTGATTACCGTAAATCATGAAATAATGTTTCACGCTATGTGGAATGTGCATAGAGGCAGGTTATAGTTATCATTATCATGTTGGATACTGTAAACAATAATAAAATTTAAAAATAAAGCACATTGTTGATAAATGATTAAAAACTCCTGAGTATAAGAACAGTGGTGAGGTTTTTCTGAATTATGGAATACTGTCTAAAGAACACTAATCGTATAATATCGTGAGATATAGATATATGAATGAATGAATGAACGAATTAACGTTATTTGCACAAATAAGAGGGATTGACTTTATAAGCATGTGCTATAAAGTACAATTGTACAATATGTTGTAAACTTGGTTTAGAAACTATTATGGCCAGATAAATACATAAGTAATATTATATTATACCTGTGTAAAATTGGCAAATGTTAAACTAAGCCCAATAATGTAGCTTATGTACGGTAAGATGCTAATCGTAAGCATTTAACAACATCAGTATAACTCGAGCTAGTGTTGATCATTATCATTGTTAATTCTTTACAGTTCAAGTTGAAGCCCCAACAGTTTAACACTTTTCGGTAAAAGTCATACTTACTTTTATTCTATTTTTGGTGGATTTACTAAAAGCAAACAAAAATAGCTTTATGAAAATAGTACCTACGTAAATACTGAAGCCTATGGATTAGTAGTGCATAATAAAATACCTTCACACATTCGCAGGCACACACGCTTGGCTTATGTTTTTCTGTTATTTAACTGTGTATGGTACTTAAACTACAAGATACAAACATTTTATGTGCAACATTATTAGATTCCGGTTTTTTCCTAATCAGAATTCATTCATGATAATCCAAGAGCTATTCAGAAGTTTTTAACTTAGCTTCAATGAGAGCGCCAGTGTGTGTGGCAGACAGGTGAAGGAGAGAGGATACTGCACTTGATATTATGGCTTTCCACAGAAAAGCTTTTTCATATTTTGCAGACAAGGTGCTAGAAGAACACCTAGAAGATCGAGAGGTTGATTATGATTATGAACTTCAAGTAAAGTAACACAACGTGTAATACCTAAACCATCATAAAATGTGTGGTAGTAGTAGAATGAATAATCATTTTACCACAAACAGCGTCCCAGAGCAGACAGACGCTTCGAAAATCCGTATAATTTATTCCGCACTTCCTTTTAATTAAAAGTAGGGATCCAATTATGTATACAATTACACCTCCTCATTATTCGGGGCAAGTTGATGGAATGTTTTTTTTAAATGGTGTTGTTCCTTAAATGAAATGAGAGTCGGGTGCACTGTACGCTTGACTTTAAGGTTTAAGTTTGCCATATAAAAACAGACGTGACATTATTATTATTTATGTTGAAAATGTGTCGGTGATAAAAGTGGCAGAATACGTAATTTAAAGTGGAGGAATCCTATGTATATCATCCTCCTTTCAACAATGGCATGCGAAATTGACGCCCGTGAATTTCCGGGATGTGTTGGTTAAAATAGTTTACAAAAATGACATGAGAAAAAAAACTGACTGCGAATTGTGATAGTATCTGTCTATATTTATGTATATGCAGTTTTGTTTTTTAAACTAAACTAGAGCGTTCCACACAAGGTCATATTTATTTTGTTATTGTTTGTTAAAAAAATTAGTCTGCAAATAGCATCGTACTAAAAGTGTGAATTGTGTACCTAATTACGAGTCCTACAATTCTCTGTGCCAAATTTGGGTTTCACCAGCACCACCACCTAATAATTAGCCACTCACCTAAGTCATTTCATTAATAATAACCCCGGCGTGAAATAGTTTAGTTCAGTGTTCAGTTAGTTTGGGATTTGCAGACCAGACTGACAAATCAGTCATTCATCATCACTATTTGTATAGGCAGCTCTACAAAGATTTCACTCGAACTTTTTTGAAATCTCTATTTTTTGACGATAATAGTTCGACAAATTGTGCTTATTTGTGCTGTGGTGTCGATTTCCAAAAAAGTATTATTAATCATTTATTCGAAAGAGATGCAATCAGAATAACAATAAGATAATCTCCGAGCGTCTTCTCTTCTCCCATGTATTATGCATAACAAAAATTTCGTACTCAGCAGTATTGTCCACTCGACCATGTAATTGTAATGATCAGAAAGTGTTTGTCTCGCAGTTTTTGAAACTAGTGCATCTTCCCTTTTTTTCTTCTTCTTCTACCGGTGATGATGGAAAATAACTGACTCGTACGTACGCACAAGAATAAGAATGATTATGATTATATTATCAGTGAAAGGACTTTCGAAACAAATTATTGTCAATGGTTGAAAGTGCAAAGTAAAGTCATTCTGTCATCTCATCTCTCATGTCATTCTTCATGAAGTGGGCGAAAATGCTCAATCCAAAAACTTAAACTGTATTGGTGAGGTACTGATGTGATATGGCATGACATTTTTGAACAATTGTGCATCATTCCCTATTACCTATACCACAATGACATGACATGACTATCCCAAAAAAAAACATTTGACCATTGATTCGAAAGGAGAAAAAAAATTGTTACGTGATGATGTGATTTTGTTGATGTTACACTGCTTTTGAAGCAATAAGCACTAGTTTCTTCGTTGGCCTGGCCTGGGTGTCGTACCATTTTGAAAGCTGTTGAATCATCATTACTTACCATCATCGTCTCCCTCCTTATTATATCGTCATCCCTCATCGTCATCATAATCATCATCATCACATCTTTGTCAACAAGAACCAAGAACGAACGCTAGCAATAATGTTGCAATCACCTCAACTAATACTTCAATTTTTACGGAGTGAGTGTGTGCCATGTCATGTCATTTTCTTAAATGTGCCTATTTTTTTTTTCTTCGTTCTCTGCAGAAGGCCAAGGGATGGATGGAGAGGCGGATACACGATTGTGCCAATAAGCTCCTATTAATTATCTTTAGTATCTGTTTTGTAAAATAATAATAATAATAATGCATTATTGCAAAGGTTGGTATTTTTGATTGTGATTGTGGGAGCCCAGCGCATGTCTGCTCCCTGAGGGAAGAGGCATTCTACTTCAGAGATCAATTAGAGGAGTTATTAATGATGTTATTACGCTCATTTAACGCTTCTTCAAAACTGAAACGAATAGGGGATGCGTGAGGGATATTATGTCATTCATTATTTCTTTTTTTATGAGTCTTTAGCATGGGATTGTTGTACGTGAGTAATAAAAATATATAATCATCATCATATGAGTGATTTCTCAGTCTCAGGGCTGTAAGTAAGTGAGCGCGTGTACGAAACAATGCTCCATCGCATTCGATTCGTTGCGATCTACTATTCAGTTCAGTAGTAATGCTCCAAAAACTACGCTTTTTATTTCATAATAATTATAACAGTTTCTTGCAATTTTGAAAAAGAAAAAATCTCTGTAATTTTAAAATGCAGATTTCATAACAAGACGTAGGTACTAACGTAGCAAAGCAGATCGGCTTATGTATCATGATTTGATTTGATAATAATTTGTGGGGATTGCTATTGTTAGTGAAGAGACTTTATATTACGTTAGTTTCGTTATTTTTTCGCAGTCTTTAAGTACGCACGCTCCCCTTTTTTTTTAAAAAAAAATCTTATTTATTTATTCATGTGTGCCCAGTTGGATAAAAAAAGTATTTGCGAAGACGTCCCGCTGACAGAAACTAATATCAAAAAGATCCCTTATTATTTTTGTTTGTTCCCATTATTATTAGTTTGTTGCACATCATCATCACTTTATTAGCATATTTAGTAATTCAGTGTCCCTTGCTATTTATGGAAGCATAATTGGAAAATCATTTAAGTCTCTGCACAAAACTCACTTCGTTGAACTGAAGTGAGCAATTTACAGTTGGACGAATGAGTGGAAGAAGGGGTGAATGAAAGTAGTGAGATGCAATACTTTTTCTTATGAGATGAAAAAATGACCATGTCTGGTCAAACAAATTGAGATTTCCAATTTATACTTCAAGAATGAATGAATGTGTCATGGGAAAAGGAAACATATTGCATATCAACCCATCCATGTAGAGGTTTCATTTCATTCATAACTACTTTGTTGTGAGATTTTGTACAAAATCAATAGGAAAAAAAAATTGGTTGCTCATTTTTCACTTTCATTGGGTTGGTATTACCTGTTTGTGAACGGGCTGCCTACTACTTCATGCTGAGTTATTTGCTTTGACAAAGCCCAAATGGAAAATTTTAAGCCGTTTTATGTGAATGGAAATTCACCAAATTGAAAGTTATTGCTAAAAAAATATTCTTCTCTCCTTCATATCATCCATGATGTGATGACTAAAGTTTTGTCTGAATGGGTCTAGTCAATCAGCAGTAAAGTAGTTAGATTATGAGGCGAGATAATAATTAACAAATTTCCCAATTTTATAGCCTATTATAAAACATTAATTGATTAATTTAGATAAGGGTGGTCTTCAATACAGGAACTAACAATGCAATTGAGATTGATGGCGGATGATTTATGTCAGCTTATTCTTGCGAATTCGTACTCGTATACCAACTACTGAGCAACAGAATGAATATAACTATAACACTGCTAATGAGTGAGATGCTATTCAAGATGTTATTCAACACTTGTAATAATAATCATCATCATCATCATTGAAAGACGCAATTTATAATGTGCACAATTTGCTTATGAGTGAGCAATCCAGCAATAAAAGCTAATCGCAAGTTAGGCTAGGACAATAAAATGGTGTAGATCATCATTGTTATTATGTATTATTACAGGTTCATTGTACCATATTAACAGCCAACAGCATCATAAGATGGTAAACACATTTTGCGAACAAAGCCGATGTTTGTTATTACTGTGCAAAATTACTCAAAATCGTATAAATCGATGAGATGTTGAATAATCAGTCTAGGGTATTGTCTTCTCATTCACCAAGAAGGCTTTTTGAGAAAATCACATGTGGAGCGTTTTATGTTTCTCGAGTTCTACTTTACTTACATTTTTTGAAGAGGGCTCTACAAAATAGATTATGCATTCAGTCATTTTTTATAATGAACGGTGATGATTGTAATTTTATTTTGCACTGATTTTTTAAATTTTTTTAGTGCAATTTTGAAAGGGAAAATGGGATCAATTCTTTTCTTTACAAAAAGATTATTTTTACAAGGAAAAATTATCCACTCAGGAGTTCCCTTTTCCTAAATTAGATTACGTCTTGATGTTATGTTTTGGGTTGTTACATTTGCATATTATTTTGAACCCCGGTGAGATTTACGAAGAAATGAAGTGAAGCACAGGTATGTGTCTGCCCTGCTATTTCATTCACTTTCATTGTTCAACATTATTACGTAGCAAATTGCACTTGCAGATTGCACTTGCAGCGCTTAGATAGAATGAGCAGTCAAGTGTTTATGGCTGTTTTATTGTTATTGGCAGATTATTTTTATTTTCGTTCATTTGAAAAAGAACCTTAGAGTGACTTCCGCAAGTTATTCGAAGTAGAAAGGGCAATTTCATTGTGTTTTTACGAGAGTTGCGTTGCATGCATGCTCATTTTTTGTAATTTTGTTCAATAACAATGTACAGCATGTTACGTTTACGTTTTACTGGTCTTTTAACAATCGAACTGTGAGCCAACTTAAATGGAAAAATGTTTCGCACTCGTTTTTTTTCGACGTGTTTCCTCTATTTACGATTTATTTTTCTGTAGAACTTTTTCATGAAAATGGAAAATGGGTGGTTTCTTACTTTAAATCCAATTTTTTGTGTTTCCTCAGCTAATTTTATTTCTCGAGCAAATGAATGTTATTATAAGTAATAACAATGGCATTCGCTATTGTATGAAAAATATTTGAAAATTCATTGCAAAAGTATCGAAATGAATTTTGTTAGTTGAAGCTGACTACTCATACGTTTTTCTGCGTGATTGCATTTTCATACCACATCATTTGCTAGAAAACCGAGAACTGCCCCTTGTCTTCTCCTCTAATATTTGGAAAGGTCATGGGTCAGGGAATCATTAAATCAAGAAAAATTTAAAACCTGAAATGTAGTGCTTTGAATTTGAGCATTCTCTAGAACTGAAGAAACTTGACATAAAAAAGGTAAAGAAGGAAGGAACAAGGCGTGCACCCATTTTATGAGCAAATTTTGAGTGAAATGAGCAAAGAGCCACAAACATATCTCTGCAGCAGTCATGCTTCTTGTATAAAAATCTATTGTAATTACTAACTGTTACTCACATTTTGGCAGCAAAATAAATCTTTTCTTTTAAAAAAAAACTCCTCGAAAGAGAGAAAAAATCCTGCTGAAAATGTAAAATTAGTAGAGAGGGAAAGGGAATGATTATAGATATGGATATGTGACTAGCTACTAATATCTGCTCTTTTAGAATGCATCCCATTTTCTTATGCAAGTTGCAAAAGTGAAATATGAAACAGGATTGTTTTCACGATTATAAAATTTACTTAATTTCCCATTTCCTTGTTCTTGTTAGTGATTAGGTACTAAATCGTTTTTAAAGTTTAGGAGCTGCTGTAACTGCCATACCAGTTCAATCCACCCTATTCAAAGGGATTTTTTTTGTTCTTGTCGACAAGTTACAATTTCCTATAAATAATGCCTACACCACTTGTTCCTCTTTGCTAACAAGATTTGCGTGCAGAGTACTGAATGGTATCATGTCATGCCACGCGTTGTTAATCTCGCTGCAATGCAATATGCATGCCTAATTGTGGGAGAAGGAATTCGCAAGGGAGGACTGAATGGACTTTAATGACAAGATAATGGCAGATTTTTTTTTGTAATAGTGGCTATTCATTGGTTAGTCTGTGCCATTATAAATAGCTTGTGCCATTTATGTAATCGTGTTACATTACCTGACCACAGCACAATCCAACGATTTGACGTTAATTGAAAATGTATTTAATGTACTTGCTACCTGAGCTAGTAAGCATGAAATGGCTTAAACTTATAAAAATGGATATAAAATTATGATAAATGTTTTATCAAAGTATTAAGGGATTATGTAAGCACTTGAACAATGTTTGACATTGCACTTTGATACTTTGTACGGTTTGATGCATGTTGCATGTCCTATGCAGAGGACGTGCGTACATGGAAATAATTGAAAATAAAAATAAGTAAATCAAAAGTAATGGGAATGAAATTTATCTGTTAGTTTCCATTCTTTAATCCCTATTCAATAAATTATTATTACAAGATAAAATAGCCCCGTGTTTAATTACGATTTATGCACTTAATTTTTGTCGTCATCACTAATGAATCCGATTTTTTTTATGTATTTGTTTCAGGATCCGTAGTACCAGATACGTTGACCGCGAGTCCAGGAGCCATGGACAGTTCCACTGAGGTTCTCCACCAGTACATACCACCAACTTTCTCCAGACTACCACCGGACGGTGACGAGTTCCCGAATAGTTGGTCGGATGAGAAGAATTCAAGACAACTGTACAGAGCTGAACTAAACTTGAAGGAAGTAGATTTGAGCGGTTCCCCACCGCCACTCCCCACCACTGGGCCACCCGTAGAGGACTTTTCTTCTTCATTGACAGAAGACTTGACTTCATCTACAAAATCAATGCCACAACATTTACCCCCTAAGCCAATAGCCACTCGTCAGAGCAGTATCGATGATAAACGGAAGTTGTTCGAATCCTCTCCAGTCCCAATAAGCAAGTCTCCGCTCCAGAACAGAAATAGCAGCAGCAGTGGCGCCAGCAGCATGAATAGCACAAACGGTACCAATAGCAATTCAAATTCCCCTCCCACCATGTCCAGATCCGCGGGATTAGCAGCGGAACCCAGCAAAAAGAGTGTGAGGGACAAGATAGCCATGTTCTCAAACAGAACCGGAAGTGCAGAGGACACTCCGGATTTCACCTCAAAGCCCCCGTCAGGAGCGATAATTACATCTAGTCTTAAAAAATCGGCATTAGTCGGGAATGGAACTGCTTTGAGTCGGAGCTCAGATAACATCCTGCAAGGGCTCAACATGTCAGCCTCCTCCATGTCAGGAAATGAAAATGACAGCTACAGAGGAATTAGCGCTTTATCCAAAATTAACCGAAGCTCCTTAGACATCAGCTCCATCAGCAATGGAGGGAGTGGAATCAATGGGAATGGACCCAGAAAGAGCTCCGCCGATTTAGTAAACTTCAACAGCAGACCCATCCCATTCTATGCAACTTCCGGTAATGAAATTAGAAGTAGCACTTTGGGACGCGGTGCAACAACCAAGTATCAATATGAGAACGGCATCTCTAACGGGAATACAGATGCTTTCCCCTCCGGAAAAGTATTAACTGAGAGATCGCAAAGTATGGTTGATGTTGGAGGACCAGGCGCAACAACTCCCAACAACAATGCCCTCCGAAATAGTTACCATACGGAATCGACAATGGGAATTAATCGAAATGGAACCACTGCCACCACCAGATACAGTACATCCATCATCAACAACACCACCAGCCCCACCATGAATGGTCGATCCAGTGTAAATGGCAACCCTGCTAGCTTAGCAGCCAACAGTATTATGGAACAAAGGCGAAAGTGCATGACCAAACTGAGAGGCTTGGTTATCCCCGATGTTCCTCCTTCAGATGTTGTGGCTCAAGTTGCGACAAACAATACTGTTGTCGACTTACCCACAATCATTAGTAAAGACGCTGCCGTATTGTTTCCTCAAGTTCTCGGTACAACGAGCAAGTACAGTAGCAACAATGGGACATCCAGAAGCTTCATCTCCCGCTCTGAATCCCTGGATGGGATTTCCTCCTCCGATGATAACAGTAGTCTTCAGTTCTCCTCTGTTTCCACTGTCCTCTCATCCCCATCACATACGATAACCAACAGTGCCAAACTTCGTTCGGATCAGTTTGATTCAGGATCGACTGACCTCCCCGACTGGAAACTTACCACAAACGCCTTACCAAAATATTCGCCAGCTTTTAAGAGAAGGAGCTTGACTGCATACCAGCCTAGTAGTACATTAAGTAGTTCTAGTAAAAGTACGCTGCTCACGTCACCCCAGCCTTATCGAGCGGCCACCCAGTTGCAGAGCAAGCCCTCCGCTCCAGTTGCAAACACAACGCCGGAACCAAAGAGCCTGGAGAGTTTGACTTCACCCAAGTCGGACTCCAGCTTTGAATTTAACCGACAGAAGGATTCAGCCAATTTAAGTAGTCAGCCCACTCCAATGAAACGTAGCAGCTTTGATAAAGCCGCTCCGCAAAATGCACCGGCGAAACAGGATGAAAACAGGCAAGAGAAAGTGACAACGGCTAACAACGCTGTGAATGGGAATAAAAAGTATGAGAAGGGTGGGAAATTGGATGATAGTGACAATGACTCCGCAGTCAGCTCCAGTCGCTCCTCCATTTCCCATGGACTTTCCCCACCCAACTCCCCAACCCCGGGAGAATCCTCCACCACACCGGATCCCGACCAAGGGGAAAACAGTCGAGATGAAAGGGAAAGAGCCAATAGTGAAGCTGGAATGGGAGATTCCTCCATGTCCGATGAAAGTTGGCGAATTTTGAAACCCCAAAGCGTGGAAGCGATCAATCGGAAGAATGTTTTGACCTCTGCGAAATTTAGCAGTGGGGGCGGTACTGGCGGTGCTCAAACAAACGCAGCGGATGACAGCAGTATCAGCAGCAGCAACGGGAAGAACCGTCGAAGTGACGATGAAGAAGCTAGTTATGCAGATGCCGAAACAGAGGACACTGAATCCTCCTGCTCCGAACTGGAAGTTAGCAAAAGTAGGCGTCGCATGATTGTCGCCGGAAGGGTTAACTTGAGTCAGCGACGAAACTGCAAGGCGGACACGGAGGAAGAAGACTATGAAGAACTTGAAGAGCCAATCCCAGCTCATTTGCAGCCTGTTAACTTACCTTCTGAGCAGAATTCCGTTGATTTAGGAGATGACCTTGTGCTTCCTGGATTGACCGAGTCCCCACTTCAGGCAATTTATGACATGGAAGTGAAGATGGCGTATATCAACGAAGTTTGCGACGCCCTACCTGGCAGTGGCCGCTCTGACAGTGCTAGCCGCTACTTCTCCAGAAGGGACTCCGAAGCAACGGTTATTGAAAGACCGATCGAACCAAAGAGAAAGCTGTCAATGGATATGCTGGACAGTGCCGAGCGTCGTGCCAGAAATAGGAGTAGCTCAGGAAACGAATCCGACTTTTCCAGCAGCATCTCCCAAAAGTCAACCTTGAGCAGGAGCAGTCGGGATAGAGAAATCAAGCCAGAAACGGACCGGTGGTCATTGCTGGAGAAGAAGTATTCAAAGAGCATGACAGCCGTGAATCTGGTTGCGGGGAGAAACAGCGAGCCAGTCGTTCTCTCTGCGACACTCACCCCGGCAGCCTCCGTCCCCAAGATTGTCACAGGTGCTAGTGAGATTGTTGAGAAGAAGATTGAGAAAATTATCGAGAAGTCATCCTCAGTCGTGGATGGACCATTGAAGAAGATGACCAACGCAAACATTCCTCGCGGAAGGAACGACTTCAAAAGTTTGGCTGAGAAGTGGCAGCAAATTTCGAATGATGGAAAGCCCACCGGACCTCCACCCGTTGGACCTAAGCCATCCTTATCCCGTCAGAATTCTACGTCAAGCATATCCAGCACTGCAACAGCCATTGCAGTAGCACCACCTTCCATAACCGGTGCTTCGATGAAGAACAGGTTTGAGCAAGAGAATTCAGACATCAGCACACCCTCCTCGCCATCCCGTGACTTGACTACAAAGGAGACGCCTACACCCATCTCACGCACGAGACCATCCATTTCTCCCAAACCGACAGCCACTTCAACCCCCATTAAGAGCTCTGCCGTGTCAAATGTTCTAGAGGCTATTGAGGCAGACACTGCATGGGCCGAAACGAGGAGGAGTAGTGACATGCCAAAAACGAACCCCAGACTGGTCAAGTCACCCAATCCAGAACCAAATGTCCAAATGGCCCCCACCAAACGCTCTGTCAGCGTGAATGACATCAGAAAGGCTTTCGAAAAAGCGGAAAGTGCGATGAGTCCCTCGATGAGTCCTTATGGACGTGAGGATCACAATTCATCATCCAAGAATAAGCAGGATCCCACAAACCTCACTTTACCTTCCGTCTCTGCAGCCCATTTCCGAGTCAGCTCGTTTGACAGCACGACCAGTGAAGAGAGCAGTGCCACCACTCCGGCCGGTATGTATGGATCCGTGAATAGCTTGGTCAGCTCAGCCCCTCGAGATCCATACGGGAGTATTACGTCATTGGCATCCTCAACAAGTCTCATCTCTCCCCAGGTATGACTTTACTAACAACATGACACGCTCTGTTCTCCCTTTTACTGAGTGCTAAAAGTTTGCAAACAAATGTTTAGCTGAGATATGGCTTTATTGATTGATTGATTGATTGATTTATTAGAACTCAAAGCCCTTTTCGGGTCCATGACCCATAGAGCAACATATAATTACAAACTTATATTCATATGGATTGGTTTATAAAATTTCAGTTATATTTTACATTCGGTTCATTAAATCAGTATTTAAATTTGGGTACATAAATTATATTTAAATCACATATGCTTAATTACATAATCTCATCCAGTATAAATTTTCGAAGTCGGAGACTTGCACAAACAGAATGATACAAATTTACTAACTTAATTTCCTTATCGATAGAATTTAATACATCGAGATAGTGTGAACAGCCTAGATTACGAATTGAAATTGCAGTTTGTATAGGAACACAGATTAGCAGGAAATGATTAAGACTATTATCTTCTGACCCACATATTTCACACCTTCCACTTTCTTCAAATCTATGTACATATTTATCGAAATACAGCATATTGTAGTTCAGTCGAAGTTGGGCTACTATTGACATCATTCTATATGGTAAGTTTAACAAAAGGTAATTAGCGGGTAGACAACCGTTATTATTCAGTTTATTATAATAAACAAATCTACTTGATGCCATAATATGTTCCGTATCCTCCTGTCTAGTTACATCTAGTATTGTTTGAAGTAGAGAAGGGATATGCTGCTTAAAAGTACTTGGATCACTCGTGTCGCTCAAGAATGAATGTCCATACTTATCAAATATTTTTGTCATTTGTTTAACCCAGTTATATTTTGTATCCTCCGCACCATATTTTTTTAATGCTAAAAAACACTGCTTTGTATACCTGTTGTTATCCATACCAAGTAGCTTATACCAGAAATGAACGGCTCGTTTTAGGATAAAAAACAGCATGCTTGGTCTTGCTGCTTCCATTCTAATTAGGTATCGCGGTGTAAATTTTGACACTCCAAGTAACCGTTTCAGAAAGCCCTGTTGGACTTTTTCCACTTTATCGTGGTATGCCAAGCCCCATATTTCACTAGCGTATAAAGCCGTAGACGCAGAGATTGAGTCAAAAAGCCTGATCTTGCCATTCCAGTTAGACATTTTCCCACCTATAATTGTTTTCCATACACTGCCAAGTGCAGCTAAACCTTTTTTGCTAAAAAATTCTGCAGTCTGATTGAAACATCCAGAGGCATAAAACGGTACACCCAGGTAGGTATAACTAGAAACAACCTCAATGATATTATCGCCATACTTAAAGTTGGGAATACTGCCTATTCTACCTCCTTTTCTAAAAATGACAATCTTTGTCTTATCCACATTTACTTCCAGATCCAACCGAGAGAAATATTCATACAATTTGTCGATCTTCTTTTGAAGCTCGCCAGGTGTGCTAGCAAAAATTATCATGTCATCCGCAAAACAGAGAAGTTGGAGTTGAAAATTGTGTGTTATTTTTGTACCAAAAATCTCCGTTTCATTTAAATAGGATTCGATATCGGAAATATACAAATTAAACAAGAGGGGAGATAATATTTCTCCCTGAGCTAATCCGAGTGTGACATCGATAAAAGGAGTAAAGCCATGTTCTGTCTTAATACTAGTCCTAAAATTAGCATATAGATTTTTTAAAGTTCTTACTAATTTGCTTGGTACTCCCAGCCAGATCAGTTTTTCCCATAGTTTGGCTTGTGGAATGGAAGAAAACGCTCTAGCAAAATCAACAAAGAGTGCATAAACTTTGCGTTTACCTTTACCGAGATTCATTTGAATAGCGGTATTGAGGCAGAAAATCTGATCCTCACAGCTTCGTTTTTTTCTAAATCCTCCCTGGCACTCAGGGAGAAGACCGCTTTCTTCTACCCATTCCGATAATCTGTTTTGAATAAGCTGAGTAAACAATTTAAGAGTGTGGTTTAGAAGAGCTACGGGGCGATAGTTCACAGGATCATGAGGATCACCTTTTTTATAAAGCATTATCGTAATTGATTCAGCCCATTGCTGCGGTGGTAATTCAGATACATATATTTTATTTATAATCTGTAAAAGCTGATTAGCGGCTACCTCAGGTAAGTACTTTAAAAACTCATTTTGTATCCCGTCTGTACCTACAGCCTTTTTCATTTTTAGTAATTTCAACACTTTGCATAATTCGTCGTATGAAAATTCCTTTTCCAATTCGCTACATTCATTACCTTCTATAGTCAGTGTGTGATCTCTTTTAGGTGGCATTATGTCGCTATGAAAATCTAACCACTGCTTTTCATTTACGACATTTGCCCTGTAGGGTTTGCTACGAAAACATTTTACTGTTTTCCAGAAATCTTGTGCGTTGTTGCAATGATTTAGCCTTACTCTTAGTGCCTTTTCATGTTCCAGTTTCTTTGATTTAAGAAGTTTAAATAAGCATTTTTTCC
>JAQGAI010000570.1:0-19200 GCA_034696905.1 Lepidocyrtus violaceus
GGTCACGCCGATGCCCAATCGGTCCCGGGTGACCAGTATGGGGCCTTTAAAAAACAGCTAAGTTTGTTCCCGTCGGGTAGGTAAAGGTAATCGTTTTACGAATACTCAGCCAACAATAATGGCAACATATGCTGCTGTTGCATCCAACATCGAACTGGAGCAATTTGATCAAGATCGGGTTTCGCTCTCTTGCTTGATTTGATAAATGTATGTCGTACTTTATTGCATACCTACATACCTAACCTGGCATATATATAAGTAGAGTTGCATTCCTACAACAAGCTTATTATTACAGAGCTTGTGCATTAATTTTGCGAACAAGCTAATCATTATACGGAGCACAACGTTCTTAGTTTTCGTACATATTCGCATTGATGATGATGATCTGATGAAAATATTGAGAATATTACGTTGACGTTCATTGCTTGGATGACTCGAAAGTCAGTTTCGTACTGCTACTGATGCTGGAGTCGGAGTGAGTGGCTTGGTTCGGCTCCATCCAACCCAACATTTAATGACAATATGCTCTCGACCATTATCCGGAGTGAGTAAGTGAAATAAAGTTAAAAATTTTTATTCCAATCTATTAACTCGTTTTCTCGTTACTGACTGAATGTACCGAAAACGGGTCTAATAATATATACAGAGGGGTCGGACTGGACTGGACTGACTGGAGTATCAGTCAACTGAAACTAAACCTAATTTCGTTAAACTGCATTATTGACTGGAAAGTAGCATGACTTTATGTACATTTTATTATATGATCATCTGAACCTCATCCTTTCAAGTATTTATGGCTGTGCAGTAGGTTTTTAGGATGGCTCCGTAACAGGATTAGATATACGTAAAGTGCATTCGGGTGGATTATAGGAACATGTAAAAAATGGGATGAACTAACTTCGGCAATAACAAGCAGATGAGTGAGAAAAGGGCTTTATTTTCCTCCTCTGAATATTCAGTCGGTGGTGGTTTTGTGGGGGTTGTCGAATGACGATCAGGATGATAAGTGTTTGGCTGTTCGTCTTTCTGACTTTAAAAAAGTGAGATTTTTATTTTTTACCCATCTCATCTCAATTTTTGTTTTGCTTAACGGTAGAGAATGGAATTCAATACGGTTTTACAGTTGGTTCCTTCCGTCCGATATGATATAAGTAGAGATGTAAATCATGAGGAGTATGGAACAAGATGGGAAAGTTTGAAAAAAAAGGCTCATATGCATGCTTTAGTTTTCCAAATCTAAAAACAGAGTCATAGGGAACGGGATGAGAGGCAGAGGGTGAACAAATATTATCCAACTCATCATCATTATTAGGAACAGAGAAAACAGGAGTAGCTTCATCTCTCACATCAGCTTCATCATCATTGGATCATCATTCCTATCGTCATCATTAGCTCATTGCTGGCTGTTCCCTGGCGTTTTACGAATTTTTTTTTCAGTCAACTATTCTCATCTCTTCGTTTTCGCATTATCATATTATATTACCCTCCTCCTCTGGTAGACTGATTGTGGATTGAGTGGTGGTAATATATTCTACAACGTATATGCATTTTTTCTTTCGTTTTTTTTTTTGCGGTTGTCGTAATAAAGGATGAGGAGGGAGAGGGGGATCACTATTTTTATTAAATGTAAATGGGAGGATTTTTCACTTGATTATTGTTACGTACATATTGGCTGCAGCATAACAAATTTCTGTTGGGCATGGGATAGGAAAGGAAATGCGTTGGAGTTTCCACTGCCGTAGAGTAAAAAATAGGAAATCAACAAAAGCATAATTTTCGTTTACTCACTCTGCAAACATGGACGCATTTAGATGTTTACATTTTTACCTTTCGGTACTTGTCAACAATTTAAAATAGATTTTTATATTTTCCAACGAAATTCATGTGCGCGGCTGTCAATGTGCCTTCTTTTCTTTGTGTAATATGTAATTTCGTTCTTGGAATAGACTATTTGCTTTGGGGGAGGATTTTTCAATGCAGTGTTGATTAGGACGATTATTTCCCAACAATGATATTAAACTAGGTATTAATCTCCGTGCAATGCAATGAATTGTAAAGAAGTCTGCCGTGTCTCCTTCTTTCAATCGTTGATAATTAAGTACGATATTACTTTGGAAGGAACAAATTAGCATAAAATATGGTTTACGTCATTGGAAAGAATGCAGATGAGGGAGCTCACTCATATTGACAATGTTTTAAGCAGTTTCCATCGGGTTATGCAATAACCGATAAAATGATGTTTACTCCTTTCTAGGATAAAAATATTTTCTCGTAAATAAGTAAGACGATCAACATCTCATATTTCTCATATTTCATCAAATCATCGTCATCCACAGCACAACTCCATAGGTGAAGGCCAAGAAGGACGGCTGCTGCTGTGAAGAGTTGTTTCGAAATCTTCGAATTTCAAGGTGATACAAATAGCCACAACTCATACTCCGCATACATGCATATCTCCGCTTAGGATCATTCAGGTTCTGTTTATTTATGCCTAATTCATATTACTTGCGGTCATTTCCTTACCACTTCCAATATGCCACACAAGATAAATCTGTCAACCCTTTTCCGATCATTATGAGATGGCAAGATCCCTTCAGATTTCTCAAGACAGATTGTTATAACTATTTTCGATGTGACAAAGCAGAAAAAAAGTTTTTTCAAATGAAATTCTTGAAATGAAATAAATCGTTTCTTGAGAATCTGTCATGTAAGGAGGCACAGGGAAAAAATTGAGGGCCTCTCTTTTTCTCTCTGCGTCTTCCTTCCTATGTAATAAGGTCAGAAGGTACATAAAGGGTTACTCATATTTCTCCTGAATATTTAAATAATGAAAATACCCCTTTCAATTCATGAATACAATTTTCCTTCCTCTAATTCATCACAACAATGGTAATTGAACTGTTGCTACTTCCATGAATGCTTTTGAGATGTGTTTGTTTTCGAAACGAGAAATTTTAAAAGGCTTTCCTTTTTTCACCCGGCAGATGTTTCAGTTATTTTCATTAGAATTTTTTTTATGGAACGAGTTGATTTGGGGGAGAAATTTAGGTAAATCCTCAAACGAGCAGAAACTAAACTGTATGTATGTTTGTAACCCGTCGGGCGAGCCAGGAGTCTGGAGACAAACCGTTGATTAAAGATTATTGTAATTAAGAAAAAAATACGCATATCTGTTTTGAGCTCATAATTAGAGAGACAGGGACAACCCTTGACTTGCAGACATAATCCCTTCCTCCATTACACCTTCAGTTCGATAGTGTGCAATGCATCTATTGAAAAGCCATAACATAATACCTGACATTGTTGTCGGGTCGGACTCGTTTTCCAAAGAAATGGACGTGTCCCAAAGTCCCTTTTAATGACTGACTGGAGCAAAAGGTATTAAGGTAGGTAAAAGTGAGCCAATACATTCCCCATTCTCCATATCACTCTAAAAATGTGAAACCTGCGGCAAAAGTAAAACAACCCTCCTATGCACATTGCATTGGTTTTTAAAATCCAACCCCAAACAGTTCTACACCTAATCGAGCTCAAATAAATGTTTGAAATGGAACTTGTTTACAATTTCATGTTTGTGCCCAGTATCTGTAATGTAGGTATGCTTATAATCATGGGTAGTAGCTTATTCGATGTTTATACAACCTCTGGAACTGGAACTCTGCTCGAAATATTGGATTTTTTTTCATGCGCCTTTTCGGATGGAAACAAGTGAGAATGAATGCAAACGCATTTATGTATTCGAAAGGTGGATGTGTATTATTTTTCTTAAAAACGCATGGATAGAGGGTTGAGGGTGAACCAGTCGAAAAATTAGGGGACTTGGATTTTCATCTCCGTCCCTTCCGTTATTCCCTGTACTCCCTGCTTAATACAAGTGCGTATCCCTTCATTGGCTGCTCATGCAATCATGCATGTCTTTTTCAAGCCCTTCTGACCAACTAACTTACGAACATCCATCCATCGAATACATAATGGCAGGCTTGATATGACATGGCTCATACGTATAAGGAAGATAATGATAATACCGTACCAAATCTTTTCGGTAATGATAAAAGGTTGGCCTAGTGAATGGTTGGGTTTGAAAGTTGTATTCTGTCTGGCTGACAAAAAAAAATATATCTAACGCTCGGTAAGAGTTCCTCTAAAACATGTTGGGATAGTATTTATCGAGAAAGGTTGGTAGGAGGGTTATATCAGCGGATGCATTTCTCTGTAATCAGCTGGATACATTGATGTATGGGGAAAAGACCGTTTCTCCATCTTCCATACGATATCGAAGCCCAACTGCCTTATATAACGAAATAGTTTTCAAGGATGTGATGTGATCTGTATAAGCATTGTATTTTTTATTGTATGGGATGTACTACGAATGTATGTATGCAGTATGGCTATAGAAATATAATGTTTAAAAGGTATACGCATTCACGGTGCGATGAGGTCCAACAATGAGGAGACCCACGCACGTAGGGTACTGTAGTCGGTAGAAGGTCCAGAAGTGAAAAGGAAGCTGTCGAGGAGACAGATAGGGGCTCCTTTACGAAAATTTGCATTTTCATGTATCTAAAAAGTTCCAAAAGTTTGTGCCGCGGTTCTAAATACGTAAACATTTGTAACATTTATATTTAAATTTTTAAATCCTCTTTATATAAAATACAATATATAGCACGTTACGCGAGAGAACTGTGAATAACGTGACCAATCGCACAATTTCATACAAAAAACGATCAATTTTTGTAATTAGTCGTCTACGAGAACACAATCAGTATCAGTTACACAATTCATGTTCAATCAATGCAGACAACGCAACGGCAACTCAATGCAAATATTTATCAAATCGAAATGAGTCGATAATTTATCAACAAAGTATAATCAAATTGGATACATCCGTGCAATATCAAATACGATCATCAATTACATTAAAAAAACTGCAGTTCCAAAAACTCTGGATGCAATTTATTATGCACTAGTTATGCAATACTTGTTTTATAAACTAACCATAAATCACTATATGAGTTTGTTTTCGGGAGAGAAAAAATTGAGGTCAAGAATTTAACCTCTGGACAAGTTTGGCACAATAGTTCAGTTCACTAGTTTAGTTCAAAATCATCGTCTTACAAAGTGCTGGATTCACGGTGATGCGTGGCGACTCTCCTGCTTTGCATAGTTATTTTGTGGTAAAAAACCCATTCCGTGATTCTTTTAATGTGGTTACTGTGCGGGCAGTGAAAGGCAAGTTTGTGACAATGAGATTACTTTAACGGAATATGTGTGCCTGGTAGAGTATATTCTACCAAACCATACATCCGTCCAATCCTATTGAGAATTGCTATCCATGCATGTCACGGGAAAAAAGAAAACCGTTTTGTTTCTAATTTAAAAAAGGATTCCGTAACCGCACCAGCAGTTTTAAAATCGATATCCTCAATATCCCTAATTTAGCACTACTCGAGGGACAGGGCAGAGGGATACTTCCCTTTTTTGGTTTCCTGTATAAACTTGGTTCAGTTCAGTTTCCAAAACAATATCAATGATGCCTAGTTTATTACCACCGGAAGAGGGTCACGCGCATGCGTCCCCTTACGGAGGACCCGACAATGGGATGAGTTCTGTGTACGAGCTCATTTTCAATACAGTGGCTCAGGTTAGTCATCAAAAATCCTTTTTTACCTTCCTAGAGCATCTCTCAAAATTCATCTTGATGTAACGTGACTCTCGGGCGGATATTTAAATTTTTATAGAAATTTAATATATTTTGGAGGTCACATCATCGCTTGCATCATTAGCAAGAAGTAGCTTCTGCTTTACAAATAGGCTCGCCGTAGTGGCGACAGTCAATTTTATTATAAAAACGTATTTTGCTTATCATCCTCTTGCTCTTGCTTCCTCTCTTTTCTCTATCTGCAACAGCACAAAACAATTTTCATTTCTTGGAAGGAAATCACCATTATCGTCATAATTTGTTTTTGTATTTGAAAGCTACGTATTACCTATTGACAGTTCTTATAATAATGTAATTTTATTTTGAGAAAAGTTGAATTCTGCAAAAGCGCTTTCATACCGATAATTTGTATGTCTATTCGTTTATATTCCCATGCCACGATTTTTGGCCAAATCTACTCAGCAGCACTTACTTGATTTGATGATGATGCCAGTAAAATGTTGATAGAAATGATGATGATATTGCTCATAGCTTGTCCGCGCATTATGAGAGTTCCTTTTTGACTTGGAGCTCAAAGCTGTTCCTAGAATCTAGGGAACCAGTAAAAAAGCAAACTTTGATGAGAGCGCTTTTTGACAAGTGGCTAAATAGCAGAAAAAGGTTGAAGGAAGAAGAGAAAAACGCAAACATGCTGAAGTTGAATTGAACAGTTAATACTCATCTTTCACATTCATCATCATCAGTTTTGTCTTTCTTTCTTTCCATAGTTGTTTCATTTAATGAGTAAAGTAGCAAGGAAGCACCATCATCAGATCAGACCGAGCTTTCATGAATATGAAGAAATGTCTGAAATTATGATTGTACGTATTTTTAAAACCTTGTTGTTCCGTCAAGTCAGTATTCAGCTCGTTGCATGAACTTGTGTGAAGTTGAGTCGTGGATTTGTAGTAACAGCATGGCATAAAGTATAACATTGGAATGGGATAACAACTTGAATCAAGAAGAAAGAGTGGAGAAAAAGATGAAGGTTGTTGGATGGAAGATGAAGATGATGTTGATTTGATGATGAGGATGGAAAAGAAAGAATGAATTTTTTTACCAAGCGAAAAGAAGACGAAGAGGGGTAGGGGGAATGAGTACGGTTGTAATAATGGTCCCACAGAGTCCTTACCTCTGTAAAAGTGTAAACCCTCTCCTTTGGAGAAATATAAGACGAAGCGTGCATATCACAAGATAAATGGAAAGGATCTTAAATATATGCTTTCGTGCCTTTGCCCCTGCTTCAGTATACAAGAAAGACAAAATAGCTATGTTTGCATTGCAACTCTATTGCGTATACCAACATGAGTATCACGTAATATACCTAAAGAGATTTTTAGGTTGCTCTTCTTTCTTTCGTTCGTTTTTTTCGTCGTTGTTGATATTGTGTGTTGCATGGGACATGGGTATGTGATTGCGTTAAGAGTTGCGTTGCGTGCAACAGGTTTAGCTTTTCTGGAAGCCGACCATCTGTTCTTTTGAAAAACCTTTGTGAAAAAGACTTGTACTGCTTTCAAAATCTAATGTCTTCCAATCTACATACCTATTACAAAGGTATAGTGTAGTATTATGAAAGAGATGACTGACTACGGTACATCATCATCGTTATGCTCATCATGATCATCATCATTTTTATAATATGCAAGGATGAGACTGATGCATAAAAAATACAAAAAAAAGTATATATTTAGATTCCTTTTTATTGTGAGTAATAATAAACCTTTAGTTATGTTTGGGATTCATTCGAAGATTCGAAGTATTATTTTTTCGTTTGGATTGGATTGGAATGATGATGAGGAGATGAGGGAAAAGAGCAGTGACTGCATGGCATGCCATGCCGTGGTTGTGCCACCACGCAATGCAGTATAGAAAACAAGACAAGAATATGTTTGTTAATACTTTCTTTCTAATCCTGATAGTTACTCCACTCATCATCCTCCTCAATGTTCTTCAGGAGGATTCGTCATCATCTGCTAGATTTTTTATCTGTGGGTTAAAAATATTCGTCATTTTGTTATTATTTATTCAGCATATTATACGTCCCGTAACAGCAGCACTGATAACTAATTCGCTTATAGATTCTGTTGTTGATTGCAATCGAAGTTACTCCTTCCATTTGCAATGAAGTAATAACAAGCGAGGCTGGCTGGGTTTGATTTGGAAACGTTGTCGAGTTTGGTAAATAATTGGATGGACAGGGCATTAATAACATAACAATATTTTTACTGCTTGCAAAATATTCCCTGAAGGGGTGCGGCAATAATTATGATCATCTCATATCACATCACAAGTAGTGAGACATACTTATAGATAATCTAATCTTGATGATGTGGATTTTAACGATGAGTATTGGCGTGGCATGGCATGACTGACTTGAGTATTGAGTATCGACTCTTCCATAATATGAGACCTTTTTTTTATTTCGCCTGTAGCATCAGCATCCATTCAGGGCTGGGTGAATCGTTACCGGTTGCGTGCTGGATGTTGAATAAGGCATGCACAAAGAAATTCCAGAAGCTGGAGTCTTTCATAATTTATTTAAGAAGGGAAGGATAATTGGAATTGATTGGTGAAATAAAAGAGTTCGGAGATTTTAATCAGAAGGAGAAGGTGAATCTATAGCATAGCAGCTTGGTTTAGTATGGTTTGCAATAAGAGTAAGTAATATAACTCTGCCTCTTCGTGAGATAAATATGACCAATTAAAATCCAAGCTTATTAAATGGAAAAGATTTCCCGACAAGGACTAAAGAGCTTTCAGCGCATTAAAACTTGGCTGTTTGAAAAAATACGTAATAATAATAAATGGGTACAGTTTCAAATCCCAGTTTTACTCCGTCTCCAAAAAAAAAATGTTTTAATTTCTTCCGACGTTCGCCGGTCCAATATGCTATGCTATGTTGTTCTCCCCGAAAATAAATCCAAAATAATTTTTTAGCCTTGCCAATTGGAATTACGTATGTTCGGCTCGGATTTCAGATCGAGGAAAGTGTGCATTTTACATTTTCCCCTACTCATGCGAAATCAATTTCTCCGAAAACATTACATGTTCATGTTTCATTCAACGACTTTACTTAACCTTTCATTGCTCCATAACATGACATAAATGCGAACCCAGCAGTCATAAATGTGACATCTAATTTCTTTTATATATTTATAATGCCCATAACGTTCTCAACACTAAATGTAGCTTTTAAAGTGTTCTCTATTTATTTTGAAGTTGATAAGTTTGCGAGTTCATGTTTCACAAACGATATCCGCCATTGGAGGTTTCCTATATGATCATGTAATAGTTTATGATGACACATTTTTTTAGAAAAAAAAAAGATGATGAGAATAGCAAAAACGAGCCGGCATCGCATCGGCAACTTCGTAGTATTTTTTTTACTGACTCTTCCTATTTCTAACAGACATTAATAGTACACGTTCTTGTAATTTTTGTTCCATCATGATCCGCTATCATATCAAGCTCAAAAAAATGTTTCCACGCTTAATGCATAAAACGCTTTTTACTTCCATTGACATAATATTTTTGTGGATTTATTGGTGAAAAAGGAAGCGAAAATATCAAAAAATAAAATAAAAAGTTTTGTGTGTGCACTGCATACATAACGTTTACATAGATGGATTATGATTTTCGGATGAGGTAATTCCTAGAATGCGAGATTTTACTGAAGGATGAAGGCTTGTTGGCATGTTTAGCTCTTTTCTGCGCACACATCCGACCAATTTTTATTTACCACGAGGATGAGTAGATTTTTTTTTTCCAAAAAAAATTATAGCTGTACTCTCATAATATTCATCATTGGAAGTATTTTCCCCCCAAATGATAAGATATGTGTAGCGAATTTATGGAAATGAAGCGGAATATGTCATTCCGGTCTTTGTGCTAAAAAAACTGCTTAAGTTGTTAAAAAAAGCCTTCACTTCAGTCATAGTCAGATTCGGAAGAGTCTTCATCTCATGTACCACTTTACTTTTTTGACTTGGCTTTGATGATGCTGTTGACGCTGCTTATGCTAACTTTGTACAAGCCAACATATTTTATTTTGTGAAGCGGCAAACAGCAAACATTTCATTAGCAGAAAGGAGGCATTAGCGAGCGAGAGAGAGAGGAAAAAAGTGGAATGAAAGTAAATATTACTTCTCCCTGACATAATGTTACTCTCTGGCACATTTGCATATATCATATCGGAACAACTAAAAACGAAAAAAATTGAAGGCAGAATAAAAAATAAATGTAACATAACATAACTGTTGGATTTTTAGATTATTATTACACACTTACAAACTAGTAAAAATGAGGCTGAAGAGAAGAAGGGTTATATTACTAGGAGTTATGGGATTTTTTTTTTCAAAAAGAACTGTTTGTTGCAAATCATCATCGTCATCCCATTTGAATTGAATTGGAAGTTTTTTTTTGTGGATTGGAAGGGAAAAGCCATGGCATGATAGGGAAGAAAAAAAGGACGAAGAGAACGAATGAATGTGGAAGGTTTAGTAGACTCGTTGCCAATTTTGATTATGATGATGGCTATTTGTGTTAGTTGTTTGTAGAGAAATCATGTTAAATGGAGTAGCGACCGACGACCGACATGTAAATAGAGTAAATGTTATGTTATGTGTTCTAGAGCTAGATAATATGGTGACGCTAAAGGGTTATTTGTGTAAACCTATTACGTATACATGTTCACAGGCGTTTGAGTCAGAATGAGTGTTTAAAAATGGTGGTGGAAGAGAGAGAGAGAATGAAATGAGTTGAGTGAGATGAGGAGGATGACGATTCTCCTTCTTTTTTTTCCCAGTGCTATTTTTGACGCGTGTCTACTATATCGAGCTACACTTGACTTCAGCACTAATGCGTAGCTGTCACAGAGTAGATTGGAACAAGACAGTAAAAATTCAGCAATTTATCATGATAATTTAATTTCAATTTGTTTAACTGTTCCTTAACATGGTATGGAAAGAAACGTTAACCATAAAAAAAATAAAAAAAAATCTGTGAAACGTGCCATCAAGCCTAAGTATAGGGCTTTGACATCATTATTCCATTTTTATAGTTTGTGTAGGCAAAAAAAAAAGAGTATCATCCTGGTGAAGTTTATTTAAGCATGATGTAATCCGACTATTTAAATTGTAGGGAAATACACTAGTAAAAGTAAAGGTTGAATGGCTTAGGTTTCCACCTTCAGGTTTTATAAAGAAGATTTGAAATCTCTGAGATTTTTTTTTGGAATGAGACGGGGCAAATTATAAAATGAGGAGGAAGACTGGACTGATTTGTGTTGATCCAGAGAAAAGCTGAGGCTTACTTATAAGTAGGGATGCATATAATTACCTTGTTTGATGAACTAGAAAGGGTTGACTGATCTGATGTCGGAGATGAGATGAAATGATGCTGTACTCACTCACTTCTCATATAATAATGGATGTAGCCTCGCTCGTGGTTTATTTTTGGATGATGATATTGTAGCTGGCCGGTGAGCCGGAACCGAAGAAGCTATGTTAAAGGTCTTTTTTCTTCTTCAACAATGCTGGGGAATAATGGAGTGCGGTGGTTTTGCTTTTTGTGAAGTTTGCCTCCATCTAATAGCATGCATGTTTTTCTGTTGAAGGTCTTCAGACTTCAGACCGTTGTCGAGATTTTGGATTTTTCTACCCATTTTGATTTTTCAGAAGAAAAAAATCCTTAATTTTTGTATCGATAATAATAATAAGAGTAAGAGTAATGATAGGGATGGTTGGAAAAAATATGGAAAAAGTATCGTGTTTGGATGATTGGTTACGATATTATTATGATTATCCTCAAAATACATTCGATACACATGAGAAGAAACTGGATGTGGATAGCGTACTAACATAGATGTATTTACTCATACTCAACATTCCCTCTTCTATTTTTATGCATTATTTTCTAATTCACGGTTGGGTGATTGCTTCAGGCTATATCATCTATACTTAATGTTCATTAATAAGGACAAGATCCTCACGGTAGCTAACAAAAATAACAAAAATACACATAACTGTGTTGTGTTAGTTGGTATCGCATCGCACGAATTTTTTGAGTAGGTGAGTTCAGTTGAATGCTGTAGATTGCGGACCATCTGCCTCCAAAACTATGCTCATGTTTCGGTTCGGATGCGGTCGTGATTGGTTTTAAGGGCTACTGTTTATGTTACGCTGCTGTTTCATAGTGTCAGTTTTGAAACTGCCGTTGATATTTTCAGCAACAACGACGGAATCAATTGGAAAGGGTTGCTTGTATTTCAAAATGGACGTAATTAATCAAATTGATGCAAGCCAATGCAATGTAATGTAGTGTAATGTAATGAGCACGGATGAATTGAAAGATTTTGCATTTTTGAAATAATGCACAAAGAAATGGCATTGTTGACACTTTAAAGAGGAGTCTGGGAATTAATTTAATATTCCATGAAGATCCTCTGTGTACTAATTGGAAAGCTCAATTCTCTCATGCCTCTTTTCCTTTATCTTCCTTTTTTAAGGAAAGGCCATGTCAATCCAATGTCGTTTAGTTTCCCGTCTATTTGTCCCTGTTTTTCTCTCTCTCGCATTTACACAATGAAATGAATGGGAAGACCACTTAAATATTTTATGACATCTTTTTCCCTTCTTCACTTTCTCTCCTCTTGACTAAGTTCATATTGTTTGGTTCGTTGGAAAAGGATAATATCCCTTTAACGCTGGTTTCTAATGTTAGGAAGTGGGAAGCAAGGAAGGAAAAGTAAAATGTGATGTGAGTTTGAGTTGAGAACAGTGAGGGAATGAATGAAGTAGTAAAATGCATTAAAAAGGACATTTTGTGGCAACTAACGACTCATCCAGTGGAGGGAAAAAGGAAGGAAGAAAAGTAAAAAAACAAGACTGGAAGGAACAAGGGAATGTGTAAAAGGATCTATAAAGAAGTAATCTCTGAACATCCATTTTCCCCGTGTGAATGAATAAAGCTCATGGATTGTTTTTTCTCTCTCTCTGCAGCTCACTCGACAAAGGAGGGGAACAATATAATTTTATATAGCGATAACCATTGAGCCTTAACGAGAATTGAGTATAAATATTTTCCTCTGGTAATAGATGATATAGCTATAGTATAGCTGAGTTCAAGTTGTGATAAAGAAATGCTCAAGATTTCGGCCATAACGGAGGAAGGAATCCATTTGAGAAAGGAGAAAGGGAGTAAGGAGCTCCAAAACCAGAAGAAGAAAAGTCAGACTAGTATTCATACAATTATATAGACTTAAGCTAAGACTATTGAATAGATTTAAAGGTTTTTAGGAGCTTAGTTAAACAGACGATAAAGGATTGAGATGAGGATGGCCTCTCTCGTGTTCTTCACACTCATCCAATGCTAAGGTCTTAAACTTTCTGTCATGTTATGTGTCGGAGGAACAAGCAGTGCAAGAATGGCGGAAGGAAGGAAGAAAGCAGAGGGAAAAGAGAAAATAAAATAAAAGGAGAGACGGAGAGAGAAAGGAAGGAGGAAGCATGTAGTTTGGGTAGTTTTTGTCTACCTACCATATTTCCCAACTTTCTCTCTACCTGGTTATATCATATGGGACGAGCGTTAATTTTTAAATAATGTAAAGAAAATAGGGTTATTAGCAAACCAGAACATTCTCTACCTTGTAAAACTTGCTATGCATACGAGTCTGTGTTTGCGAAAATGCAGTGAAAACTTTTCCTTATGCCTTGGCCTATGCTATAAATATATTTTCATCCATGCGAAACGAAAAATGCCCAGCGTCCCTGTTTGGTTTGATAATAGGTAGATTCCTTCCCAAGCATTTGTTTTATGTAGATGCCTACTTTTACTAGGCATGCTTCAGGAACAAGGAGATGGAAAAGGAATGAATGGAACTTTGGAGTTAAAATGAAATATCAGTGAAGAGTATTACACGTTTAAATAGAAATATATTTGCTTCTCTATTTGAGGAAAGCTTTATATAACAGTTAGTCCCTGTTACAATGCAATGTAGTCTTGTGTAGTAGTAGTAGTAGTGGTTGTAGTAATAATAAACGTGTTTCCTCGTACAAAGCGATTTGTTTGACTGACAGAGCCAATTAGAGTAGAAAATTCAATCCCCGCTGTATTCCATTACTGTGAAATTACCCATTGAGGAGAAGATCTTGTTCAGTGGAACGATTGCCATTTATTTCTATAACTCTCGCTCTCTTATTCTCCATCCCTGTTAGGAATGAAGTAACTGACTGAGAGTAAAAGAGACGAGAAAGAGAGAGAGAGAGAGAGAGAGGGAAGAGTGAAGTGAGTGAATAAGTGATATTATTTCTCTTGAGAGCAGAAAAGGACTTTAATAATAATAAGACGACGGCGGTGGTGGTGGTTGCCATATATAAGTATGGTGGTGGAGCATTGTATAATAATAGCAGTAGGGCATTATAATATCATATACTTGGAGGTGGAGGGTAGGAAAATATATATATATTAAGTAATGCCTATAAAATACATGAATGCTGAAAATCTAACTCAAAATCTTTCCCTTCCTTCCGTCCTTCCCATTGCCTTCGATCCCCAGTTATAAACTACTGGTTTTTAGGTATGTCGGGATATAAAGTTGAAGGATGGATGGATGAAATGGAAGATGGACGGTTGGAGGAATAAAAGAAAGAAATGAGATTAAAGGAAGGAAGGAAGGACTTCGAATATCGAAAGAAGGACTAAAAAGTTACTGATGCGGAGGATGATGTTCATGTAGCTATGTATAATGCCGCCAATGCTCCGTATCCATTTCATGGATTTATATCAATCTCCTTCGGTATTTCCCTCCTGCTATATTACGGGTTTAATAGAATTATGTCGGGAGTTAACTAGAAAATGTCGATGGGTTGTTGGTGTTGGTGGGTCTTCTTTACCCTGAGCATCATTATATTCCTTGGAGGTAGGTAGCTGTGATTGTACTACAAATACAATTGTATTTGTTGTGATGCTATTCAATGGCTAAAAACGACGGGCAATGGTAAATGTAGCTAATCCTCAAACACACTTCTTCAAACGTTTAACTTTGGTGTGGTAAAAGTGGAAAATCCGAATGGCAGCTTGTCTCACTGTCCGTTTGTTTTATTGAAACAAAAAGAAAGGATAGGTGGATAAGTTATATATTTGAAGGTGTAAGGTTGTCAGTAGTACCAGTCCAGTATAAGACAGGCGTACCAGGAAAGGATGAAATGAAGTGTTTTCCAGGATTTCACTTATTTTCCTTCTCCACCGGTCGGTTACCGACGACCGGTGATGGGATGTGTAATGTAATGTAATGTACAATGGAAAGAAAAGCAGAGCTAAAATATTTTCCCTTAATATCATCCTCATCAACACACCAAACGATGATATAGACATCCAGACATTCTAACAAGAAAGCATTTTCTTTTCCTTCCTCTTCTAGGTGGCCTGCAAAAGATATCTTTTATTTTGTTTCGTTTATTTTCAGCTCGGTTGCATTTCGGTAATAATACTTCATGAATCGTTCCCTCTTTTCTCTTGTTTGTCTGCTGAGTTCCAACGCGAATTATGGTTTACACTTAAATGCATACGTTACTCTATTAGCCTTAGTCCCTGGTGCCTGCCTTAGTCCCTATATTCATACGCCTATCTTCCATCCAACGTTTCAATGGAACAACCCACAACTCCAATGACATTTAGCTGAAAATAAGATACCTAAGTGAGGTGAGGTTGTTGTTTGGTTCATATGTAGGAGGCGAGCTTTTCCCTGATGAGCTCTGTTCCACTTGGCTAAAACGTGATTTTTCTCCGTGCGGAAGGAAAGGAAATAACCCGTATTATTCTTTCATTTCTGCTTTTCCCAAAAGGAAACACTTTTCCCCATGTGAAATGACGCTCAAATGCCTTTCCAGTACGTACATGGGTGGAGTATTAAATCCATGTTGCTCTCAAAGTCTCAATCTTTTCTTACAACGCTCACTGTTCGTAATAACCCCGAAAATTATCTCAATTTCCGTATAATTACCGTCGGTATATAATTTAAGAAAGGTAAAGGGAAAATTCCATTTTCTTGAATTTGCGCCTCTGTTTTTATGTTACATGTTCGCATTTTACATAAACGTTCTTAACATAACTGTAAAATAAATGAGCTCTGGGGTAATTTAATTATTTACGAAAACTACTGTATTCTTCATCCATGCATAATTCCACTTCATTAATTTGAACACTTATTATGGGGAAAATTCTGCCTGTGAAAATGAAAAATACTACGTAATTACATGCTAGCCTTCAAGCAGGCATATAACGAATGAATGACAGCCAAGCAGGATTGCATTCGTATGAATTTTACTGAAAAAAAATACATACTAAAATGGGAAAAGTTTCTTTTTTTAAAACGAGCTAGAAGAGAAAGAGAAGCAGGGACGAGTAAATAAAACAAAGTTACCTAAATACAGTTCACTTTCCACGAACCAATAAACACTGACGATTAAGTTTTTCACTTAACTAGTTATGGCATGTTTATTGGCGTAAACGCTCCTGGATCCACATATCCAATATAGTCTCCCCTTTCATCATGAAAATAATGAGGACGAGAGAGCGTAGCTGAAGCTAGTTATTTTTTTAGCTTCAGCTAATACGTTCGACTCAACTGACTGCAACTTATGTGGTCATAATTTTGTGATGGTCATTTGGCAGAGTGATGACAATCTGATAAGAGGCCCCTCGCATACGACGGCAGCGAGTCACCAGCACCGCACCGTCGTCACCAGTCTGATATGAAATCTAAGGGAAAAGTCCGAGTTTATACCTATTTCCCAGAATTTCATTTCTCATCGACCGGAGAAATAAGGACATCGTTCTGTTGTGTTCTCCTTTTCCCTATATATTGCGTTCAACTAAATAACGAGAAGCCTCCGTGAGGAAGCTTTATACTGATCGGCTCGACTCTCGTAAAAAGAATTACATGAGCATGACAGATCCTCCCCGTTAATATATATAAATAATAGTGACAATATCCTATTATAAAATGGTTTATGCAATGCACATCATTCTCATCCTGATATAAACTTGAGCAGTAAGAGATCCAAGTATAGGATTTAGCCTAGCCTAACTCCATTTTACTTGAGTGTTGGAGCGTGTAAACTATGTTAAAAAGGTAACCTCATCATAAGCAGGAGCACTACCGAAACCTAGACTTCAACCACCATAGTCGCATTTCTCTTTTAGTAAAATATGATGAAGCGAGCTCTTCGGTTAGAAAGAAACTACTCGGTAAATTGGCTGTTGTTTAGGGAGTAACAGAGAAATATGAAGGGAAGGAAAGAGATGAGAGAGATCCACCGAAAGTAAAGAAAGATACACGGCCAGGGCTTCAGTAAAAGTGAAGAAGATGGAAGGAAGCGACAAGAGGAGCAAAAGCAGTCATCAAAGTGAATCTTTATGAGGGGAAAGGCTCCACTAAATGTTTTATGACCTGCAATGATTACCGGCGAAATATACGAGGGCGAAGATGAAGCCGATGTTGATGATGATGATGATGGTAAGGGTTGATTGCGTATACGACAAGGAACGAAAGATGGAAATAAAATTGGGAAGAGGAAAAAAGTTAGTGGCTTTGCGAGAGACTATCTGTTATCTGTTCTGGGTTGGGAGTTGTTGGGAGCTAAACGATTGTCACGAAGATTCTGATCTAATATTGAAAAGTGAGTGGCTTGGCTTCTCCTTGAACTGTGAAAATGCACATGAGTGAGTTAGAAAGAAATATATGGGATAAGCATCATAGCATCATGATATGATCATCAGCACCACCAATACTGAAAGAGATCTTCATGGGCTGTGATCGTATTCTCATTTACGACTGCCAAAGTGCCAACGTGTCGAGTTCATAAGCTACTTATCCGCATTTACTACTTCATCGTTGTGGGTAAGAGCAGAAAGCGTGCATAAAACTATTCCTTCTATAGCAAACTGCATAATAGACTGGAATGGAATGACTTTTGACGATTATCAAATGAAATAAGAAAAATTTCGGAAATTTTCTTTTGTACCTCACGTTCCTTCTTTCTCTTCCTGTGGAATACTAATCAAGGGAAATTTGCCTGGATTTGATATCTTAATTTTTTTCCAAATTAGGAAGAAAGAAAAGTTGGAAATCGGGCGATTGCTCATATTAGGATTTTTTCTATTTATACCCAATTTAGAGATTAGAGAAATTTGTATTGAACTGTCATCTCAGTTTTTCTCTCAATGTTCTGGTTGTGATGTTGTCGGTGTCTTCCTATTATATAATGGTGGTGGTGGGAATGGCAGCTCTGAAACTGAGAACATGGAAACGTGCTCAGGGAATACGATTTTTTTTGTCTTCCGTTTTTTCCCTCACAGGGATCTGTCGTTGCCATTTTCTCTAGGGAGAAATTACACGTTTTTCATTGGAATTACTAAGGTTTGTTAGTAGAAATGATGAAGTTGTGGATGTCCTGATGTAAAGTACTTAACATTAGTAAAATAGGAGGAGGGGAGGAGGTTATGGAGGAAGGAAGTCCTTGTTCAAAATATCCTGAAGAATAGAATTATTATTAAAGGATGATAGCGCTCTTTTGGTGGTCATATGAATAACAAGAAAATTACTCAGCATTCTCCCTTCACTCCTCCTCGTCGAGAATTCTAAAGGGGCACAAGTGGAAAGTAGAATTTGGAACGAGTTGGATGGAACACGGGATTGCCTGGCAATATGGAAATCGTTGAGTCGTTGATTGTGTCTAGGGAAGTTCATGCATTATTTATTAATGGAAACTGGATGAGAACATTGTAAATGATGATGATATGATGGAAAGATCCCGATGCTATATTATATTTCTCCAACTAAAAATATTTATAGATTAGAGATGGTCTTTGTTTTCACCACCACATCTTTGCATTTAATAATATCAAGAGAATATCAAGAGTATGTCCATGTTCTCTTGAGTCAGGTATTTAGGTAAGCATGTTGTGCATAAAATTGGAAATATAAATCCTTCAAACAAAATTTTCATCTTATGGGAAAGTACTACTTACACTACTCCAAGACGAAGACTTTCTCTCTTTAAAAAATTCTGTTTTGTAGTTTTTCCGCTTGTTTGAGTGTGTGCTTTTTTACGTTTGGTGATGACATACCTATTAAAAAGCGTGCTTGAGACGGTGGTGGTTGACAGCTTTGTCGATGACAATAATGATAATACCAATGATTCCCAGTTTGAAAAAGAGCAAAAAAAACTTTTTTTAAAACTTTTATTTTTTCTTGCAAAGGGAGGAAAAACACGATCAAGAATCAAGATAATGGAGAGGATTATTGAAGAGGAAGGAAACTTCTTCTTCTGATAATTTATTTTTTTAAATTCCACTTCATTTATAGCATATAAAAATACAAGAGTTCGAAAAAAGGAGGAGAAAAAAGAGAGGATGGTTAAATATCAAATGGTTGTGAGTAAAAAATACAGAGAATGTAATCCGAGTCCTTGTCTCATGGCAGTGTTTGTTCCTTTTGGATG
>JAQGAI010000571.1:0-19195 GCA_034696905.1 Lepidocyrtus violaceus
TAGTTTGAGCGCACACGTGACAATCGCTAACTTTGGCAATGCCCATCCATTGGATTCTACTGCGGAAGGGGTTGAAGGGAAATTGCAGGAACTCGGAACGATTGAAAAAGTAAGTCGAAACGTGACATGTAAAAACTGTCATATTTAGATAATTTAATTTTCCCGCTATTCCTTACATCTTATATCAAAATCTACATCAAAAATTTATATCCAACCTATCTAATATCAAAATCCTGCTTGTTTTCTTTTCTTTTAGTTTGCCGTCGACCTTTTCCGGAAGATTTACGTGGAAGATGTGAAATCACAACCTAACGTAAGCGCAGCAATTTGATATGGATAATCCAAAACTTAAGTGTAATTAATATACACGTGTTCACATTAAATCGTACCCACCTATTGTATGTAGTTGTACTCGGACTTGCTCCTCAAATCAGAGGCCTTCAAAACGGAACCCATCGCAGTGGTCGGCATGAGCTTCCGGCTTCCCGGAGGAAACAACCCGGAAGAATTCTGGGATCTGCTTATAAACGGCAAAGACGCAGTAAAATTCCTCCCCTCCTCCCGTTGGTCACGGGAGCATACTCATCAGCCCTGTCAAAATCGGAAGGTGGAGGGTGGCTTCCTGGACATCCCGGTTGACGAGTTTGATGCCAAGTTTTTCGGGATCAGCCCGAAAGAGGCCGAGTTCCTGGATCCCCAACAGCGACTTCTCCACGAAGTAGCGTGGGAGGCTCTGGAAGACGCCATGATAGATCCCCACTCCCTCCGTGGTACTCAGACCGGTGTGTTTGTCGGCACTTGGTTGAACGACTACAGGGACATGGTGTCCCGTACAACGGATGTGGACTTTTTCCGGGTGTACATGGGCACCAGTATCGCCGCTGCAGCTGCAAGGCTTTCCCACTTCTTGGAGACTATTGGACCCAGCATAGGAACGGAAGCGGGATGCTCGAGCTCCATTGTTGCTGTCGACATGGCTTGTAAAAGTCTTCGGAACCGGGACTCCAATCTGGCGCTAGCATGCGGAGCCAACTTACTTCTAAATCCATTTGACCACAAGACCCTCGGCTTTGGAATCTCACCGGACGGTCGCTGTAAAACTTTTGACGCGAAGGCAAATGGATTCGGAAGGGCTGAAGGATGTGCAGTCCTTCTAATGAAGCGATTCTCGGATGCCGTCCGGGAAGGAGACAACATCTGGGGTTTGATTAGAGGGTCGGCGGTAACCCAAGAAGGATTAAGTGAAACCTTGGGAGCCTCCACAGTTCATGGAGAAAGTTTGGCGATGGAGCTTGCCCTGAAGGATGGGTTCGTAGAGCCGGAAGAGGTCAGCTACATTGAAGCGCATGGGACTGGCATTCCTGCCAATGACTGCATTGAGATTGCTGCCATTGAGAAGACCTACTCCAACAAAGGGAGAAAGGAACCTTTGGTGATTGGCTCGGTGAAGACGAACGTTGGGCATACGGAATCCGTTTCCGGGATCACGGGAATCATTAAAGTTCTCCTGTCAATGAAGAATGAGCAGATTCCACCCCATTTACATCTGGAGAGCTTGAACCCGGAAATCAAGTTGGAGGCGATTCCAGCCCAGATACCGACGCAGTCTATTCCATGGCCTAAGCAGGCTGACAAGCCGAGGATTGCGGGGGTCAGCTCATTTGGCATTAGTGGAACAGGTAAAAATTTTTTTTATAATGACATAACTTTAAAACATTTAATTTAATTTTAACCCGCCAGCTAATCAAATATTTTTATACACAGATGGACACGCCATCATCCAGGAGTCCCCGGTTGTCAACCTTCCAAAACTCCATCATGACGATGAGCGACCCCTCCATATCCTAAAAATCTCTGCCAAATCCCCAGAATCCTTCGAAGAGCTCTTAAAGACCTACGAGACCATAGCCTCCTCTAAAGAGGAGGAAGAAGGCTTTGCCGACCTGGCCTATTCAACCAACACCGGAAGGGCAACCTTCACCCACCGGGCTGTGATCGTCGCGAAGGATTTCAAACAAGCTGCGAAAATCCTGAAGGCCAAATCATACAAGCATGGGGAAGTCCAATCCAGCGGAAATCAACTCTGCTTCCTCTTCACCGGCCAAGGCTCACAATACCCCAATATGGCAGCTTCCCTCTACGCAACCAATCCCATCTTCCGGGACCACTTTGATCGATGCGACGTGGTTTTGGCAAAACGGTATGGAATCAACATGCGGGAAGTCCTCTGGGGCCAGTCCAGCGATGAGCTGAGCCGAACCCTCTACAGCCAGACCTCAATCTTCTGTGTTGAATACTGCCTGCTCAAGCTGTGGGAGTCTTGGGGCGTAAAGCCGGACTACGTCATGGGCCACAGTTTAGGGGAGTTTGCTGCCGCAGTTGCTGCCGGCGCTTTGGACTTTGAGGATGCCCTAATGTTGGTCGCCGAGAGGAGTCGACTGATTGACAGTCTTCCTCGTGGAAAAATGCTGGTCATCAAGGCGGACAAGAAGACGGTTGATCAAAATATCGCTAAATTCAAGGAAGTCAATCCCAAATTCTGGGTGGACTATGCCGCGTTGAACTCCCCAGATCAAACCGTTGTCGCAGGGGACTCCACGATGATCGAAGAGTTTGCTAAATACTGCGGGGATAAATCTCTGAAAACGATTGTCCTGGCTGCGACCCATGCGTTCCATTCCCGCCACATGGACCCCATGTTGGAAGCCTACCGGAAGGTTGCGAAAACAGTGAAGACACTTGAACTGGAGCTCAACGCTCCGAAATACATTTCCGGGATGGAAGGGAAACTACTTGGAGTGGAGTCCATTGATGCGGAATACTGGGTGAAGCATACAAGGGAGAAGGTGAGCTTCATGGATGCCTGCAAGGTGGCCCAATCGGAAGGATGCTCACTTTTCTTGGAGGTCGGTCCACATCCGGTCTTGTCTGCTTTGGCAATGATGAACATTGAAGGACAATCCGTGACCTGCCTACCATCCATCCGGAGGAAGGAGGGCGAATGGGTGACAATGCTGGACAGCTTGACCAAGCTATACTTATCGGACTGGAAGGGAGAAATCAACTGGAAGGGATTCGATCGCTACTACAAACGCTCCCGAGTGCCCCTCCCATTCTACCCATTCAACCGGAAGCCAATCTGGAAGGAACTGGAGTCCCTCCTCCCCATCGTCCACCCCCTTCTGGGTCGCGTTGCCCCCACCGCCTCTGGGGAAACCATTTATGAGAATAGACTGACGTTGAAGAACGCTCCCTATACTCCGGACAACGTGATAGGAAACCGAACTCTATTTCCGGTATCCGGATTTTTGGAAATGTGCCTTGCAGGTGGGCACGCCACCGTCCAATCCGCATCCGAAGATTTAATGAAGCCCCGGCGACCTGTCGTGCTCAAGTTCTTGAGAATAGCTTTACCCCTTGCCCTTCATGATTCCGGAATCTGTCGCGTCCAGACCATCACCATTTTGGACGATCAAGACGAAAATGAGATGGGCTACTCTGTCGGAGTACATCGCTATTTCCCATCTGAGGAAGGGGTCGGAGATTGGATACCTCATGCCATCGCAAAGTTCCTTCCGGTCGCCCCCACCCTCACACACGAACAATCCGCTCCCATTGATATCACCGCTATTCAAAAGATGTGGAAAAATCTAGACACTACGGAATTTTACAGGAGACTTCCCCAAGCTGGACTTAAATTCGGACCCTCCCTCCAAAGCCTTGGAAAGGGGTGGCAAAGCGGAAAGGGAATGCTAGCCACTGTCACTAAACTACCAGAAGAACATGACAGCTATCTGATACACCCTGTCCTCGCCGACGCCATGATCCAAGCCACGATGTTATGGACGAACAAGGACAATCTTGGAAAGAAACTGCTGCTACCCTCCCAAATAGGAGAATTCACTTGGTTCCAGACATCCGACTCCGAAAGCCGTTATATCTACTGCATAACAAATGAGGAAGGGAAGACCGACTGCATTTTAGTGGACGACCAAGGCACCCGTTTGGCCCATATGACGAACGTAGACTTCATCGAAACTTCAGTCAAGGCGGTAGAAGAGGCGACCCAGAAGAACGGGACCAGCATGCCCAAACCTTGGTGCGAAATTTAGAAATCGTCTTCTTAAATTCATTATAATAGCCCTAGCTCAGTTAATACTAATACCTTACTTGCACCACCGTAACTTTACTGCTATATATTATAAATAATGATGATAATAATAATATTACTGATGATGCTGACTCAATAAAAATTAGTAGCAATGCATAATTTCTTTTCTTCTTCTTTTAAATATATGAGAGCGCATTCACTCATATTTATTATAAAATTTAAACGGTTTCGTCATAAATAAATTACCACAAACATTGATATATCAACACAACAGCTCAGCTCAACAATTTTTACTCAGAAAAAGTAGAACCTACCTACCTAACACAACAACACAATAACTTACTTTTGTTTCAAGTTGAATGTCCAACCAAACACAACATCCTCCTCTCACTAGCACATTATTGAATGAATACCTCCAAAAAAATTAATACATAAACATAGGGAAAATCTTTATACGTAATTTCGCGAGTTACCGGAAATCAAAGTAAAAGATTTTTAATATCAAATCAGTTGAAATAAATAAATGCATCCAGAAATACACTTTATGCCTATTTCACACTCGTCACAGTCACAATTACTTTCTAAGCAGAGAGGAGACAGATGAGCGGAATAAATACGTAAATCATAATCATAACCCTAAACTTAAAACTAGTCATTTTCCTTTAAAATTGCACTGTCACGAGTTTTAAAACGCGAGTTTAAGCTACACAGACACCATCGAGGAGATGATTGCAACTTGCAAAAAACAAAACAGACGGAGGAGGAGCTATTGACATAGGTAGTAGGTAGTTAGGTATATATATCCATAATTTGTACAATGTACATACATTCCAATCATATTCCTTTTGTAAATGCAAAGTTCGAATTCAACTGATGATTTGAACAATATTATAAAATGGTAAGTTCAAAGTTCACTCCACTCCACAATACACAAAAGTTGAATATATTATGCTGGGGTAAGGTTGAGTAAAGATATATAAATATTGATGATGATTACAAATTACAACAAGGTAAATATACAACAGTCATTTCGTATATTACACATCTACATTACAGTTTTAAGTAAATCGTCAGATTTTTACCCGGGGCTTGTGCTCGGGTAAGACCAATTATTTCCCGAAAGAATTCTAAAAGGATGTTGTTTGTTTTCTACCTTCCTTCTACATTACAAATTAACATAGTTAGATTGAAAAGACACCCGAAATTTCAAAAAATTATGCATCGTCAGAGGACATAATATCTATAAAAAACTAACATGATATCTTCCACAGACAAGATAACGGGAGTGAAATTGAGGTGTCAGTAAACCTTGGCCGAACGAAGTGTAAATTTTTATCAATCAAATTCCTGGATTAAGGTTAAAATACTATTAGGATTAGGTTAAAAGGATTTTTGAGCGAGTAGAATCCGAATTGGTTTATTGTAAGTTTCAATACTTTAGGGATTTGGGGATCCCTTTTTCAGTCAAGTCAAGGTCAAAAATAATTTTCAAAACTACTTGTTCAATACGGATTCCGAAATTAGCACAATATAGGAGAATACATACCTGTTTGATTGATTAGGATTGACACTTTAGTCGACCGGGTTTACAAAATACCTTCACAATTGTACACAGACCTCCCCTACACCCAGGTAGGTATTCACAGACAACCAGAGGAAACAACTCTGTTACAGAAAACGTTCATTACATAACATTACATTTAATGAATGCGTAAAAGAAAGGCACGCGGCATTGCTATTTTTTCTTGGTTTGGCTTTCTTTCTTTCCCTGAAACATAATTATTTTTTCCTTACTTTAAATACAAGTTCAAAGTAACATTTAACTTGACGAAGGAAATCAACCAATCCATTTTTCGTTATTACCGAACAAATCTTTCCGAAATATAAAGCGTATATAAGTACCATTGAAAAATGAACGAAACTATACTATAGCTTACTTACTTAGATACATAAAAAACGAATCCAATTTTTCGTTCTTCTCAAGCTTCAATATTACGTATATTGGTTTCATTGTGAACAATACTGCTTAGCTAGCACGTGACTTTTAGGTTTGAAACAGACAGACAACCTAAACCTGATCTGATACATGATAAGATGAAGTCTAACTAATTCCAAGTTTCTTTTTGTCCATGAACATAGTAGATCATGTTCAAGTCGTCAACGTCTCAAAGCTACTTACAAACAACACCTACATTAATTAGACCTAGCCCTAAGTAGCTTCGACACTTTAATTTACAGTAGTATGACCTGTTTTAACTTGCCAATCGTTTTTGCATTCAACTTGCATAAATCAAAGTCAAAGGTGACTCCATTTTCCACAGTCCAGGAATCCTTCCCACAAGCTTCCACGATATCCACAACCTCTTGAAGTTTCTCCGGATCGTCCAGTGAGGATATTTTGGCATGTAGTTCCTTCAACAGCTTCATCTCAGCAGTGATACTGCCGGCAACACCGGCATGACTAAAACCACCGCAACCTCCACCACTACTACCACCTCCGCCGGATGATCCCGGACTGGAGTTGTTATTTCCCATGTCGCTACTGTTCATTGCATTGTTGCTACTGTTTGTCCCGTCGGAGGAGACATCTGAGGAGGAGGTGGAGCTAGAAACGGATTCACTGCGAGAACGAGATGGAGACCGTGAACTATAATCACAAGAATCCCTTCTCCTACCACGGTCACGAACACTTTCCCCTGACTCCCTTGGTTTCCTCTCTCGATCGTGAAGCCTCTCCCTCGAATCAATTGCTTGTGAGGGAGACTTGGCACTCTTGCCCCCTTTAGATGAGTGAGAGGAACTAATAGAGTTGTTGTTGTGGTGCTTTGCTGAGCTCTTTGAGGATTTTGACTTTTTGGTGATTGGGGGTGGGGAGCTGGTTTCGACGAACTCAAGTTTTATTGGCTTGCTCGACTTTACAGGAGGTCCGGGTGAGGAGGTGTGCGGACTTATTGCGGAACTAATGTCTTCACAGCTAACCATTTGCTTATTCTTATTCTTCTCACTGCTGCTGCTAGAAAACCCTTTCCCTTTGGATTTCTTTGTCTCTCGGTTATAGTCTTTTGTTGATGAGACAGGAACTGCTTTCTCCAGTACAACCTTCTTGCTCATCGGCGGCGTCTCATTTCCCGAGCTGCCCCCTTTTCTCTTCTTGGTCGTGGAGGAGGCAGGAACCGATGAGGTAGATGATTCTGAACTCGGTGGTGAGGAAATCGAAGCAGACGCTGGGCTCCGGCTCTGACTCTTCTTTGAACGCTTTCTCGATGGAGACTTCTTTATTACAATGGGTTGTGGAGGGGGTGTGGGCACTGACTCAGAGTCACTGTCTTCTTCGGAACTTATGGCACTAGCGGCTGAGCTCTCGGAAGAAGAGCTTGATGACGAGCTAGAACTTGAAATTGGGCTTAGCAGCTTTTCCGTACGTGACGAAGGACGTTCTTTATCGGAACCGCCCGAAGATGACTTACTTTTACTGTAAGATTTGTCGTGTTTCCTTCCAGAGGAGTCCCGCTCGCTTTTAGAACTTTTATGAGACTTTGAGGATTTTGAGGGCTTGGGTTCGATAACCTCTTCTTTCGATGATTTCTTGGCCTTCTTCGGAACAGAGGTGTTTACGGGAGGGAGCATTTTCTTCGATGATACTTTCTCAGATGCAGAAGCCTTTGAGGATGATTTAGAGCTAGAAGACTTTGAACTTGTGGCACTGATGGCTTCCGGGGTAGATGGTGATTTAGAAGATTTTGATAAGGTCTTTGACGATTTCTCAGGCTTTTCTGGCTTGTCTTTTGGAGGTTTTTCAGGCTTCTCTTTAGTATGTGCTCCGTTTTTGCCAGACACAGTTCCTCCTTGCACAACCGGGGAAGAAGAAGTAGCAGTCGTGGAGTTCACATTTGATGAGGAGGATCGTTTGATTGGTGTGCCAAACAGATTTTCAAATGAATTCTTTGGTGACGTCTTCGACGAGCTTGCAGCTTTTGCTGATTTACCCCCTCCAGAATGATGACTACTAGTACTGCTTCCTGCTACAGCTTGGTAAACTTTATCACCCCCATGGCCAGGCTTATCTAGAACTACACCTCCAGCTTTGAAAAGTTTCTTTGCAAACTCGTCACTTGGATAGTTAAAAATTAATTTCTCCTTCCGGGAAGGATTTATAGGCGGCCCAGTAGACTGCAGAAATAGGTCATACTGAAAATCAGCCTTTTTCGGTTCCTCTTTATTCTTGAAGAGAATCTGTTAATAATTTAAATATAATAATTAATAATTTATACCCGGGGATTTTATGTTCATTTAATTTTAAGATATAATGCGGTTTCTTTATCAATTAAAAACGGATTAAAGAATCATCCTTGCCTCAATATGCAGAATGAAACCGGCATATCCTGATTCCTTGACACAATAAGGCGGCTCCTTCACAACTGCAAACATACAATGAAATAATCAAATAAAATTCTTTCTCTATCATAAAAAATCAATTTAAACTGCTCTAATCTTTAGTTTAATCTAGTCATTGAATACAAATGTATTGCCTTCGTTTCACTTACCTCTTCGATGCTTTGGGAAAGATTCATGCAAATGGAAAATTACGCGGTCAACAAAGGCCTGAATATTTCCCGAATCTCCTCGCACGAACACTTCCCAGTCATGAGTGAATCCATCCGCAGTAGGCCGCTCCCGGATAGTGGCCCTGTGGCCCAAAATAAGCTCCACCAAAACTTTCTGCAAAATTAACAAAATGAGGTAGACATATTAGTTTAGTTTCGCAACAAAACTTAGGTAAATACTTTGACAGTTGTTACTTCTAGTTCTGATTGCTTTGACAAACATGTAGGTATATATACGTACAAAACAAAATCAATACTTTCATGTCCTCCTCTCTCTTCTTCAACTGACATTAGCATATATGACGACAAGGATGTGCCAATCAACGTTCAATTTTATTTTGTTCCTTCATTAATATTATTATTCGTATGAAATTTTATTTTATACTAAAAACTAAATCGATCTGACCTAAATAAATTGGCTGGATTTTGAAACGGGCAATATTTATGTGGCTTATCAAAAAAGCTTATGCTAACGTTAGTGTAGTTTTGGCTGTCGTTATTCAGCCAATCTAAACCGTCAGTGTTCCAGCGCTCTACTAAAGGTTCTTTAACCATTTGCCTTCAACTATTCAATATTTCATAAAATAATTGCCTTTCCCAGCCCAGGCCCAGCCCATTAGATGTTTTTCTAAAAGAAAAGCCTACGTTTGTATATATTTAACCAACTACTTACAAAGTGCCGTTATATTCTGCTGATAATTGTACCAATTAACTCTCCCAAAAGGGAACTCAAGGGAGCGTGAGCGCTTCGACACCCAAAACTTGGATCGAGGGAGACGTGGCTTTCTCCACCGCACCGCGTAATTCACGGGCATCGGACAAAGAGATAGATCGTTATCGTCACACTTCAGTTGATGTAAAGCGCACATACTACAGTCGGCCATTCATTCGAAAATCGATGAGAAACAAATATTGGCAAACCTATTTACTTAATAATAATATTCCGCATTTTCAGTTTCCTTTCCTCCCATTCCCTTTCACTCCCTCCCATCGAAAATGAAAGCAATAAGCGTCCAAGCGTTCGATTCGCCATCAAAACCTCTCTCTTCCCAGCATAGCAGCGTTTTAGCGTACAACTCAAAACTGACGACAGACAAGTAACGAAACGGCTATCTTTCTATCAACTATCAAAAGTAAAACTGGGACAGGTAAATTGTCATTTGGCTACATTACCTACCACCGGTTACCGGACATGTAGGAAATATGCATATCCTACATAAAAAAATAAAAATGGCTAAAGCTTCCGAGAAAGCGTCTGACCTACTTTATATTCATTTAAATGAAATATTCAATGTCAAATCGCTATCAGCCCAGCCAGGCTTCGAGCTCTAAATTCTAAACTACCACTACCAATATATTTCCTCTTGTCACTGACTAAACTGACAATGACAATGCCAATCTTGAAAATCGCCAATCCATAAATATTTAAGTAGGTTTATTAATACCCAATAAAAATTAAAAATTACATAATAATTAATAATGCCAAAAATTTTCCACCGTCCCTCGACTGTTGACTGTCCAACATAACATATTAAAACTAAACTGCTGCATTCTATACTGTCTACTGACTACTGCGAACGTTAAAAATTTATTTACTTCCAACTAACTGCCAATACCCAAAAGTAATTTTTCTAATTTAATTAAGCCATTGTTGTATAAAAAAACCTATTCTCTTATTCTTAGAATTGAAATGCGCTTTCTACTAACGACAAATATTTTTTATCTTAGAGTATCTATTTAGTAAACTAGAGAGGAAATGTTGGAAAATTCTATGCGAAGAATCTAAAAAGCTTGTGACTCGTCAATTTCAAATTCGGGAGGAATATATGTCTACGGCAACATTTTTTATACAATCTCATACAAAAACAACGCTGTTTCGATTTAACTTTCATAAAAATCAAAGTTTTTTCTCTGTCAATCACTGGAAGGTGGTAGGTAGCCATGCAAAATTAAGCGTAAAAATGTCAAGGAAATAAATTCCTCCCGAATTTTTTCTGGAAGTTGTCACAATTTTTTGAGCTGCTTTTTCCATACTTCCTCTCTTCCTTTATCGTTACTCTAAGGTTGTACACAACTTCAATACTTAACAACCCCTGCAGTGTTACGAAAAAATAGCTGTACCCAATTTGAGCTACATGCAGGGAGGGAATGAAATGGTAACAGGAAAATAAAGACAGTGTAGCAACGATGTGAAAATTGTAACGCGAGAATGAGAATAATTACACAGAAATTTCAAATTTGTCGTTCAGAGAAAAACATAAAATCTCTGGACTCTGAAAATTTATCTGATCTGAGAATTTGCCCTTCAGAGATTTGTCGTTCAGATGAATTACCATATGAATTTTCTAACAGTATGATGTAACTTACGGTGTAAACCAAATTTTTATATCACCATCGGACGAAACTGAGGCAATGTACTGCTTACAACTACCTCCAGTCACTCCTAGAACACTGTTGGTGTGAGCCTTGAGTATGTACCGCAATACATAACTCCCGTCTTCATTTTCCTGTTCACTCATGTTTGTAATGAGTTGCTAAATTACGTAAACATAAACTTTGTCTACTTTAGCGCATTAAAAGTTTATCATTTAGTCTAAAACTAAATCAGGTCATTGCATTTCTAGACAAATCAACTCATTGTCATTTAATGTCTTGTTTGAATAAACGAGTCTCTTAGACTTCCGCAGAAACGCATAAAATCTTATAAGAAAGATCCACAAATGCGTCCGTCCTCATCATTATCATTCTTTAAAATTGTAGGAAAAAGCTTCCACAACATTGAAACGCGAAACAAAATTCCAGTACCGCAATGGAGGAAGAGGAAGAAAATGCAACGGCCAAAAAAACTACAAACCATCACATCCAATTTGTAAAAGCGAACCTGGAAGAAAAAGTCTCATTTCATCCAACAATCTGCATAAACAACAATCACACATTCCATTTCCATCTCATTTCTCATTTTCATCAACCGAGATGCACTACTTCAACTGCGTTTCTATTTCATGTAACAATTTACTCAAAACATGCAAATGATTTGTCTGGTGATAACGGTTTATGTGATAATATGTAGATCATGAATCAAATTTTCATAAAATCCGACTTCTTCAAACATCCTATTTCCCAACAGCCTCACCTTTTTTGAGTTGTGGGTGTAATCTTATGCGTACGTATGCAAATATAATACGGTGACATGAAGTGAAGATTAGTGTTTTTTGGTAAAATGGATTCTATAAGATCCAGCAATCACAATGAATACGACCACGATCAGATGTAGTCCTGTAAAAACATTGTTGAAAAGTGACGACTCCTTTACTCCAAAGGCTAGGATGTTTGGAAGAAAGTTAAAGTGAACGTTATATTAGATTTGTTTATAGCATGTAGCAAACATGGCATAATTAAATATATGTAACGTTTATTGAAAGTTAAATATAAGTTTATTTTTTGCAAATTTATAAATTTAAATATAATTTATAGGGTTCGATATAATCGCCACAACCGGAGAGGAAGCCACTAATCCCAAGAAATCCATTCCACTCGCGATTGTTGGAAGTCTCGTCATTGTTCTAGCAGCCTATGTCTCTTCCTCAGCTATCCTCACACTAGTTGGTAAGTTCAAACCTAATCTGTTGAAATGACTTTGGGGAGAAACTTTTTCCAGGAGCGGATGGAGCCCAACCAAAGGCAATAATGATGAGGCGGAGAGTTTTTTACATAGGTTGATTGCCTCTATTTCCTCTGGAAAGTAATATTAGACTGGGAGAAAACGTCCCAAAGTGCCAACATCAAACGAGGAAAAGTCGACAAATTGAATAATAAAGTGATGTGTTTGTCATTGTTTTGTTTACTCTTGCGATTTTCCAGTTCCCTATGATGAGATTGTGAAGGAATCCGGTCTAGTTGAAATGTTTGGTCAAGTGGGAGCACCTCGTTGTCAATACGTCGTGGCAATTGGAGCATTGGCAGGTTTAACTGTGTCCATGTTCGGCTCCATGTTCCCCATGCCTAGAATTGTTTATGCTATGGCTAAGGATGGCCTCATTTTTCAGTGAGTTTTATTTTCACTTTTTTTATCTGTATTTCTCGCCTATTTAAAGCTTTGCTAGATTATTTAAACCTTCTGTCGTTGTCTATCTCATTGTTATATTGTATCATTGTATCCGCATAACAAAGTGTGGAAAGGAAAGTTTTCCATATGTTTTCAAACACATTTATGAAATTTCCGTTTGTAAATTTTTTTGAAAGAGAAGCACTTTTCACTGTAATATTGTTTACTTTCACTGTAATATTTCCGTTTGTAAACTTTACACATCTTTTTCATCTTATAGGTGGCTTGCAGAGATTTGGAATGTGACGGGAACCCCAGCAGTTGCGACTCTTTGTTTGGGGTTGATGGCAGCCATGGCCTCGCTCATTTTATCACTGGAGGTTCTGGTAGAGATGATGTCAATCGGTGAGTTCCTTTTCTTATGTACCTATGCATACCTACATAATGAATTACAGTGATTGAAAATATGCTGTTACGCTATTGAGTATTCTAATACGTGAGAATCCAGTGTTTTTTGGGTTCATTCCTGGATCGCAAATTCGATTTAATGCACATTTTCGGTGAAGTGTAAATTCTATTCTAGGCTCGTGCACAATTTTTTATTGGCTCCCTTTAGGGCGATAATTAAATGCTACGTATAGGTAATCTAATTCTATGGGCTGCGATGAGAGGAGTCTGGAAAAGGAAGAAAGCAAAGTGAAAGTTTTCTCAATGCAACTTTCTTGCTTCTCACAGCTAATGAGAAGAAAGCTTCGTTTACTTCCTTCCTTTACAGCATTTTACTGTCGGGGAAAGTAGGAGAGGGTGAATTTGCATAGAAAACGTTGTTAGCAAAGAAGATACTTAAAAGTGAACTAAATTGTGTCTGCATATCACTTCCCAGCCACAATGCTTGTCAGGTGTCATCCACACCCACGAAATAACCAGTATTAAATGCACTGCGGCTTTTTGATATTAGCGTCGTTAAAGCAGCTACTATGCTTGACGACACTGATGTTCCTTCGTATGTAGCTTGGAGTGAAAGCAAAATCTTCCCATAAAACTCCCCCTTTCATTCATTCATATTATGTTGGACGTTACAGGAACACTGTTGGCGTACACCCTGGTGTCGACATGTGTGCTGCTGTTGAGATACCAGCCAACTTCCACAACACTAATTGACCTACTCCCCGAATCAGTCAGAACTCCTATGCCAGGAACTCCAATGGCAGGCTCACCGTTAGGAGGGACCACACCAACAAAAGACTACGGCTCTTCAATGTTTTCCCAGACTCCAACAGGCGGACAGAATCAGCAACAACAGTCGTCTGATGCTTTCCGCAGCTCAACATATCCAAATGGACCTCAAGCAGCAGCTCAGCGCCTCAGCCTCTCTCTCGGCCTCGGGACGAACCTGCTTGGAACAAACCAACCGCCATCAGTAGGTGGTCCAGTGCTGGTCCGGAAAGTGACGCGCACCTCTCCAGATTCTGACGATACAGATACGCTGGGGGATACAGAGGCTGATGATGCATTTCTCATGGCAGATAGGAATGAATCCAGATATTATGGATCTGTGCATGCTTCCTCGGCTCCCAGATTGAGTCGTTGGGAAACTCAAATGAGGTTTGTTCAGTGAAAGCCATTTAAATAAGACTCATTAGGCTGTACCAGCAGTTGTGAAAATTGAAGTTTTAATACAATTTGACATAATTTGTGTATTTTCTTTTCATTTTTTTTTGTTCAGAGTATTTCAGTATTTGTGTCCAAAACTACTTCCATGGAAAGAGCCGGGACCATGTACTGAGGAGACGGGGAGATTGGTCACCAAACTAGTTGGGTTTCTCTTTCTCCAGATAATAGTATTCGACTTGTTACTTGTAGCTACAGTTGGGAGCACTGGATTCGGTGCAAGTTTAGGATACTTCCTTATTCTCCTCCTGTTCGCGGGAATAATAACTTGTCTCCTGTTGATATCTCGAAAACCTCAGAACAAGTTAGTACAACATAGTAACATTGACAAAAGTTTTGTATATAGTAACGAGTAAACTATAGAGCATTCCACTTTTTTTTTGCATGAGTACCTTTATAAGAGTAATGGCATGCTAGCGAACAAAAAACATGACAGTCCCATTTTTCAAAATGCTTTCGCCCTTTGCAATGTTTTACCATCTAAGGGAAGAGGAAGAACTCCCCTCGAGCGTTTGCGTATCTCATTATTCACTCAAGACGAGAAAGTTTTTCCTTTCCATGCAAATATCCACTACACTATGATATATCCAGCAAACGGTTGGAGAAAGTTCCATTTTCCCATGTGTCATTGAAAAGCGCTTAACTTTGCCTGATAAGCATAATGATATGTGCGCCTAACAATTTTGATTGAGTTAATAATGAAAAAGCACCGAGACAGCGTGTAGTTTAATGCTGTCCGAGTTTCAAAAGTGCACCTGCTGTGCATATTTTATTCATTGCAACCCTATATTCAACCAAGTTAGTTGGAGTTCATTTATCATTTAGTATTAATAAGAGGCTTTCTACTTAATTAAAAATGTCCCTAGTTAAATGAAATGAAACCTAAAATGATTATTTCATGTTCACTTGATACAGCAAAAAGCTACTATTCATGACACCTGGACTCCCATTTGTTCCCGCCATAGCTGTGATGGTAAATTTTTATCTTATCTTGAAGCTGTCAGTGTTGACGCTCGTCAGGTTCACTATTTGGATGACATTAGGTAAGCAATTTATAACACAGTTATTAGAATATATACCAAGCCATCTTATAGTTAGTAGGAATTTGGAAGTGATGATGACTAATATTATGCAATATTATGCAATACTGTTCCCAGGATTCATAATGTACTTCAAATATGGAATCAAAAACAGTTCACTTGAGATTCAAGAAGATCCTGCAGTGGAGCTGACTGTCGCAGGATCTCCGTCAACGGATCCAATGACGGGAATGAGAACGACTAGTCTTAGCACACACAAATAATAAGTCTGGGAAAAAACGTTATTTTTTAATTTCTATTGTTAACTCTTCGGAAACGTGGAACTTATTACTTTCAATAACTACAAATATAGTAATACGATATAATTTTTTGATGGGTTCAATTTTAAACTACTGCTATCTGTAATTAAATAAAATTGTATGGATATATATATTGATAAGTATCGTATATGACTATGCAAGTTGTTTTGTGAATAATCTACAGAAATAAAACATATAAATCAAATGTATTCAATATATATCAGGTATACTCAAGGTAGTAAAAGTGTTTGAAATCTTATATCGGACTGCGTAAGAAATGTTTCACTACAATTGTTTCATGATGATTGATGATTATTGTCTTCCTCCCGCTTTATCACTGCAATTGTATTGGTTTAAATTTTCAATTCACTGTACGCGCAACATATTGCCAATGAAGATTTGAAAGTCTGTGATTTTACATTAAAGCAAATGAGTTCCATTAAAGTTAAAATGACCATTATATTTCTATTCCATTTTTTAAATTACAGTTAGTACTCTACTAACTGAGCTGCAGATAAGTCTTGTACAGTAACCCAACACTCCTTTATAATGTGACGTCCTAAATAGAGGGTTTATTTAAAATTTAGTTTGATAATTCGATCCGCAAGCAATAGCCGTAGTACTCTATTTGGTCGGCAACTTATGGCTGCTCTGACTTCAGCCAATTTACTTTACCGTATTGTTAATACCTTATTCATGTTATTAATGAGTGTGATACTACAGGTTTACAAGTGAAGAATGTGATATTGGTGGTAGGTCAAAAGTTTGGTAAAATTATTGGTCTAGATGAAAAATGTTTTTAAGGAAAACAAAAATGTTTGCTTTTCTTCTGTAACATAAATACGGGTTTAAAACGAGATTTCTGAAACCTCATACCTTTCCCTCGAAAAAACCCCAACAACAGGAGGATCCTGAAGTATTGTCTGTCAAGATCATGGTGCCGCATGCCGACGCTTCGATTATCGGAAGGGTGGAGTCCCCTTTTAGATTGGAGGAGTACATCGGAGTGTCGTCCTCAAGATCTCGGCAGGCAACTTCAAGACCATCTTGCTGGTGGGGTTAATATTACTGGCTTGACCTTTCTTTCAAGTTTTGAAATTCTTATCAGGACAAAGGATATCAATATGTATCTATATAGGGTTTACTATATTATAATGAAAAACAAATTGCTAAAATGAGCATATCGTAAACAATATCTGGCTTTATAATTTTGTTAGCAAGTTTGTCACAACTTTGACTGATTCAGTAAGCCTGGCACAATACGCAATCAACAAAATTTCAAATTACGTTCGAGTCTTATTTCAGTACATTTACTGTCTAAACAAATGCTTTCGGCCAACTCTGCAAACTGTGTGATTTTTTTTACTGAATTAACTTTCACTTTACCTATACCTATATACTTAACTATGCTTATGTATGCATATCCCACTTGTACTAACTACGTTGCCCATTCCCAGCTTACTAACCTTGAGTTGAGATGTAACTTAAAGTGTTAAATTACGTTCTATAACCTAAGAGTTAATTTGTGCCACAAAAGTATTGAAATTAATCTTGCTTTGTCTAATCTTTTTTATTAAAATTTAACCATTCAAAAGTGCGTTACACAAGAAAGACTACAAAAAAGTTATTCAGATAAGATTCATGCATAAGACATCTAACAAGTATGATATGATTATAGTAGCCTAAAACTTTTCCATGTTCAATTCAATTCTAATTGTAAAATTTTAATCTACTTCATTCACTTCAACTTTCGGGAAGATATCCGGACTTTTCTCATGCTGCACTAGGCCTATAGAAATATTCTAAGTACAAATACTGTTCACTGGCTACTACACTGTTTGTTGACGTGTATCATTAAAATTTACATTAATGGAGAAAGTTGCCCGAGCTAGCTAGTTGGCGTCTCTGTATATGTTTTACATGAAAAGTTTTAGAACCCATGTAATTGTACTACATGTTTCAGCCCTTCACGAGAGCATCCAGTTACTCACCTTTGTGTTGTCTCGCTAGATGGCTAGCTGTGTATGTGTTATACATTTTAATGACTATAGTTAAACAAGTTAATTACTTTTGCTGCTAAAAACTTTCAAGAAATTTAATACTTGTAGTCATGAAGTAGCCATGTTTGTTGCCCCACTCTGTGTAGATGGTGTTTATTAGCGTGTAACTGCAATTTACTAAAAAAAAATAGAGAGAATTATATGGAAAGTCAGAGAAGGCGTATCAGCAAAGAAATTGGTGTCTTAAATTAGATCCATAGTATTTATGTAGCCATTTGTAGGAATATAATAAAAATGGAAATCTTGAGAGAGAAACTAAAATAAAATATAGTATGCGTTATCTATTTGCGTCTAAACTATAATAATATATTATATAATTATTGAAGGTTCAAATTTAAAATCTTTCTACATGTCATAAATATACATATAATGAAGATAACATAATATATCAACAACTTGTAATTAATTGTACACACAGGAAAAAACCGTTGTGAAAAATAAATTGCAAAATATTAAAAGAAAAACGTCTCACATTTCTCCTGTGACAATGCTCAACTGCTGCATCCAATTTTTGTCCCTTCAATCAAACCATGTACTTCAGCCTTCATCAGCACAAAAAAAAAGATTTTGTTAAAAAGAATTATGAATTCTTGGATGATTGCTGGCTTCACTAGTAATCCAATCGGGGCATCCATTTTTACATGATCAAAGTATGCTTAGAGGGCTACATATTATGAAGGTGTGCATGCATATGAAAAACATCATTAACTTCAATCTCTAACCGTGCTAAAAGATGTTAAGTAGTTCCCCGAGTCAAGTACTCTGATCTGTTGCAACATCATCCATAATTGTCGTCAAACATTTAGGTACTTTTTTTTGTTGTCTTCCAATTTGGCAACAAACAGACACGAGGATGAGTCACCATTCTCAGCAGGCGTACATACTGTGCTACGAAATATTTACCGACTTTGCATAAACTATAATTGTGCAAGATAGACTTAACTTTGTTTTTGCATACCTATATAAACAGGATGAATTCCACGGAAATGTTTTCATTTACCAGCTTTAGTATCTTCAAACAAGTATGGTTTAGACAGTTTCATTCAAAGTGACGTTACACAATACTCGTATTATTAGTATGAATGACATAGATAAACCCGGCAAAATACGTGATGGAGTGTGGGCATTTAGCCACACTTTCATAACTGTTAAAATTTGGGAACATAGCATAAAATTGGATAAAGACTGTATTTTTATAGAACTTTCACCGTGGAGGAATCCGCATGCAAAATATGCATCACAATGCCCCGCGACTAACTCCTGTTTAAGGGGTTTACTTGAGGGGCTGCAACCATATTGCAACATTAATAAACAGTCAAAAACACTATTAACATATCTTGCAGCGTAGAAGACGGTTATAATATA